>JAFFST010052314.1:45071-64086 GCA_022414735.1 Noturus placidus
AGATGTGTGTGTGTGTATATGTGTGTGTGTGTGTATATATATATATATGTGTGTATATGTATATATATATATATATATATATATATATATATATATATATACTGAAGGGAATATTGTCAAAAAAACAATATTATTATATACAAATGTTTTCTTTAATGTGGATTTTTTTTGTCAAAAAAGATGCAAGAAGAATATAGAAGTCTATTAGGGCTCAGCAGTATGACCTTTTAATGGCAATACCACAATAAATCATAACCCCATAGGCTCGAATATGTGTGTATTCAGACGCAGTTCAAGTTTAATCACACTAACAAGTAGTGTTTCAGCACACGTGACCTTTTTCCTTGTTGATTACTCTCGTAGACGTTCAATAAAAATTGCACCAGACCATCTAGGTATTCTGTAATGATGATGATGATATAAACATGAAATAAACATTGCTTTTTTACTCGCGCTTCCTTATCAAGCTCCATGCTAACGTGTGAGTGGATTAATGTTTTCTCTTGAAATGTGTGTAAAACGTGTGAAATGTCAGCAAGTCCCACGTGTCACACATGCACGCCAGTCATATTTAGTCCAGTTTAAATGGCAGGAATGCATTGGTAACCGGTCAACGCTTGAACTGTGAACATCTCGCCATGTTGTTCCCGTGATCCGTGCCGTAGCAGGCTATTACGACTCGTTGGCACCGCGCCCGCTCTTAGTGGAGATTTATGAGCATGCGGCGTCCGTCTGTTTTTTCTAATTACCCCAGAGATGCATTCACGTGCTTGGGGAAGCCCCTGATGGAGCGGCGCATTCATAACAACAGAGACGGCTGTCTGTCCAAACAAGAGTGCGTTGAGATTTACAGCATCAGAAACGCAGCCAAAACCCCTCTCTCTCTCTCTCTCGCTCTTGCTCTGTCACTCTCTCGCGCACACACACGCGCACACTCTCACTCCTTTCTTTCTCGCCTTTTCATTATAGCTGTATGCTTTGGTTTGTCTCTAAGGACTGATCCTATCCTTGATTGGTCAGTCTGTTCAAATTGGGGTCTTTCGAGCTATACTTTTATTATTTAATAAACTCCTGGGTAAAATTTTTACGCGTTCTGGAGCACCTTTTTTTTTTAGAACCCTAATGCTCTTTGCATCCGTCCGTCCGTACATCCTCTACCGCTTACTCCTTTGTCAGGGTCACGGGGAACCTGGAGCCTATCCCAGGGAGCATCGGGCACAAGGCGGGGTACACCCTGGACAGAGTGCCTGTCTATCGCAGGGCACAATCACATACACACTCACACACCCATTCATCCATCGTCTCATATTCATCTTTTGAGTCCAAAACCCAAATGTCTTTAGTGTATACCAAAAACAGAATGGGCTTTGCGTTTCAGTACTTTCAGAGGGGTTAATCTTTATTACTCAAATCAAGTGAATACTATGTGCATCAGTCTTCTGAGAGGTGTCTTCTAATGCGTTCAGGTCTCCGTTAAGCGGACTGCACATACGGTATGACCCTTCAGTGCCTGTGGTGCCAGGATTGGGCTCTGACACGCTTCCACCAGCGGCCACCAGCATTGAACAGCTGCTGGAGAGACAGTGGAACGAAGGCCAGCAGTTTCTACTGCAGCAGGGATCACAGGCAGATGGTGAGTGTGTGCGCACACACACACACACACACACACACACAGACACAGACACAACTTATGATACCATCGTAAGCATGAATACACTGTTCATTTATGCTGTAGTTTTGTAGATATTATTCAAGAGATATTGTCCCTTGAAATCTGTTACCATTTTTATTTTTTCAAAAGATTTGCAAATGAGTACCTCACAATAATCTAGAATGATATAGATATATAAATACAGTCTAAGATTTGAAACCATATTGTAGCATTTCTTCCCACTAAATAGTCTAGCTCTTACATCTGTGTTATAATGTTTATACGTGTACGTTTCACATGATTACATGCGCCAGAACACTTTTTTGTTTCAGATGAATTAAAGGGCAGTACAAAACCTAAAGCATCACTGAGTATAATACTGAATTCACTAATATGATAATAAAATTAATGTGTGTGTGTGTGTGTGTGTGTGTGTGTGTGTGTGTGTATATATATATATATATATATATATATATATATATATATAATAACATTTTGTGCAAAAATGTTTACTGCACAATGCTGTGATGTGGTTGTAAAAAATCTTTTGCAACCTTCTTTATTTGTGCAATGTAGAAACACAAGAATCTGACTCTGCACACCAGCACAGTAACCTACAGTTCATAACCATTAGAGTTATCAAAGTCCTTAAAGTTGCATTTGAGTCACCAGTCAAACACATTGTAAGCAGTGCAATATATGCACAATATAATCATTAAAGTGCAATATATGCACAATATAATCATTTGATATTCAGCCACAAAAAAAAGTGACTCCAGTAAGTTATATTGGAAATAACACGTAATGAGACCTTTAGGGTAAATAAATAGGCTTTTTTTAATAATTAAAAAAATATATTTAATCAGAAAATGAATCCCTATATTAAATTTGTGATTTGAATATTTTCTATATCAGGATTTCAGTGTCTTTTTGTGATTGTTGGGGCTTGGCTATTTTCAAAGTTTAAAAAAAATATTTTTTTTTGCAGAAACCTACTTAAATTGGCGAAATTGTCTTTTGCAGTGACATTTACAGGTGGTAAAATGAGCTGTACTCACATACAACACATGATTCGACTGACTGGCGTTGTGATGACGTGTGTCTGCCCAAATCTGTGGAAAATCCACTGTAATTTTTCGAGAATATGGAAATATGATGCGATATGTGATATTTGAGCACATTTAGGAAAGGTTTGTTCCAGTCGATTTGAAATATGTGACTAAAAGTAGAAAATGAGATATCGGGCTCCTGTCCATAAAGAAATTCATCCTGACAGAAAGGAATTGAAAACACTCGTGTTGGTACACCAGCCCAGTTATAGCATGTCATAAGCTGTTCTCTCAGACACGTCAAGATTAATGTCAAGAGAGCTCCTGAGTCGTACAACAGAAATGTGTTCTATCGCTGGACGGTCGCAGTTCAAATCCCAATAACGCCATAACCATGGTAACTGTGCTATCATAAGAGAGAGAATTATCAGGTGACCAAACTGCGGAGAAAACTGTGGAAAATATGAAGCGATGCAATGACTAAAAGTTGTAAAAACATGAAATGACACACGCAGGCGTATATATGTATGGACTAACTGACGATAAGATGGAATCACTGCTTAAGTTTACACTTGAATACAAATAATCCGTCCGGGCCTTATCCAAAATCTTGGCTTGCAATACGACTCGTAGAGCCGGAGCGCTGGATTCAGGAGCAGCGTACAGCACATTATATTCTGGCGTCTCTGTACGTGGGTGCACGCTGTCAAATAGGAAATTATAGGCCGCAAAGTGGACAGCAGCGGTGATGGATGGAATCCTAGCGCAGCTCAGCAGGCATGCTCAGGGTGGCACCGTGGCATCAGTGTTTTTCCCCCCACATCCCAACACAAGCAGTGAAAAAGGGAACTCTTTTGGATTCTTCTTATTGATTGGAAGGGAGAGAAAAACACAGAGACCAAAATACACATTGTGAACTCTCCATATACATGCGGACATGGCTTAGACGTAGCAGTGTGTATTTCCACACCAACCGCCCTTCCTCCTCTTCCTTCAAATGCAGAAAAATTACGATAATTCAAGTAGTTGTTTAAATAAGCGAAATACATTCTGACAGCTTTAATACACACGCATCTAACTAATGAGTTCAAAAAGCTGAACTGTCATAGTGGGACTGGATGAATGATCTGGTGTTTAATGTGCAGCTCAACTGTGGACAGTGTTCAGCTGAGCTGTTTGGGTGTAAGCGCCGCTTATAGATCAGACACTCTTCAACGTTGCGGCTTGCCTCATTTTGACACTTTAATAAAGCTTGATTAAAGCAACGGGGAATAATCGGATGTGGGGTTTTGTGCGCGCACTACAGATTCAGGAAGACGTAGAATGCCTGTTTCCTCTTTTAACACACAAAAACAAAAAAAGCATCATTAATTTGATTACTGATTTCAGGACGAGTCACGGTTTTTATCTTTTCAGAGCTTTACAGCTCATTTCCTTCACTTTGGAGATGAATTATATGCTCGTACTCGTTCGCCTCGGTCTTTATTTCTTCGCCCTCGCCTCTCGGGTTTTCGTTTTTGATCACGTTTTTGTGTGTTTCAGACAGCATGATTGACTGCATACATCTGTGTTTGATAAAATATGTATATTTACACTTTAGCAGCATTGAACAGCTTGTCAATCAAACGAGCTGCACGCCCAGTAAAAGTCTGTAATTACATCCATCGCAGGACTTTATTGTTATGCAAGTCAGCTTTCGCCAACAGATTAATGACTTAATTATGTTTGCCACAGTCATTATAAGCTCTGTTCCTTATTGGGGTTTCTTCCTTAGTTAATTTCTCCGATTAACAAATCCATGAAAATGTTTTGTTTTTTGTTGTTTTGTTTTGTTTTTTTTCCCCAGTGGCAGAGATGCTTAGCTCAGTTGTTTGATAGGCTGTTTGATAGCTCAGTTGTTTGATAGGGAGGAAAAAGCTTTTCTTTAACAAATTATTAATCGGTCTAATTAATTAACTGGAATTTGTAGAATTTGTTCCTCGTTTCGTTTGTTCGTTAAATGAGCGGTAGTCTCACAGTGTATGATGTTGAAGGCAATCCCATAATTCAGTGCTGTTGAATTTTAAA
This sequence comes from Noturus placidus, assembly GCA_022414735.1. NCBI lineage: Eukaryota > Metazoa > Chordata > Actinopteri > Siluriformes > Ictaluridae > Noturus > Noturus placidus. The sequence continues at coordinate 49,839 of JAFFST010052314.1, forward strand.
TGTGTGGTCATTTTTTCATAAAATAAGATGAAAAAGTTAACTGTGTAAAAACTTTCACTGAAAGTTTAATGAATTAATAGATTGGCCCACAGTGCTTAGGAGCTCTGTTGCGTTCCTCAACTCAAAGTGTTTGATATTGTACAGGAGTTTCATGAAGCTTTTACGCGAGAGAACCCAACTTGCAATACATCACGCGTTGACTGTTCTGCTTTATGAGGAGCAGCTGTTGGTCATGTACGAGAGGAAACACTCAACAGGGCCTCAACAGGAAGTGCCAGCATGTGTAGAAGGCGCCCCTCCGTGCTGCTCATCTAAAACCAGTTTTGTGGTTCCGGTAATGCGGGTTAACGTTCGGATATAACTGCTCCTAAATCAGAGGAACGTTTGGATCCATGCTGCTCTCAGGGGTTCAGCTATGGGTCTGAAACGTCCAGTTATTTCTAGAGTCGATTACAAACTGCACATGTTGACCACAGTGCTGTACGCTGGGTAAGAATTAGTAAAGGTGAATAACATCAAATCTAATCAAAGTGTAAGAAGTGAGTGAGTAAGTAATAAAACACAGTGAGTTATGCGGGAGTGGGAGGAGTTTGAGATCGCAGAAATGAACGCAAAATCAAGAGAACTAAATTACCGCAGATTTGGGCCAAGAGGCGTCATGTGACGTCATCACAATGCGCATTCAGCCAAAGCCCTCTTCGCTTCACACACATCGAACACGAGTACAGCTAAAAGGTCTCGCTTACCAACAAGCACTAAAGTGAAAGGCCAATTTTGCCAATTCAAGTAGTTTTACGCAAAAAAGCCCACAGCAGAATCGAGCATTTTTGGCCACACGAATGACAAAAAAAACTCTTATATTGTCTTATACCACAACAATTTGGCAACAATTACAGGGCTTATTTTTTAAATGATGCATGCTTTCCTACTGAACAGTGAAGAACCTCCAACATGTGATGCCTGTAAAGCAACAATGACCGTTAAACACGTATTAATGGACTGTCCTGCTCTTAACAATACTCGCCAACGCTTTTACTCAGAAAATACCCATGTAGAAGTCTTCCAAAATGTCTCGCCAGGAAAAATCCTGGAGTTCGTATCGAATATTAAAGTGAAGGAGCTCGTATAACTACTGGTGCTGACACTGCTGAAATGTTGAGATTTTATTGTTGTAATGCTGTAAGAATGACTGGAATGCCCTGCATTAAATACCTTGAATGCTGGCATGGCATTAAAAGGACAATCGATAAATGTATTTTTAAATGAACAACCTTCATCCTTTTTATCAGTTTATAGTCACATTTAATGATGTGGGAAATCTGCATGATGAGTTCTTGTAATTATGTACACCACAGCAGCTATAAACAGTTATTTGTTCTCTCTGCAGCCTCTCTCCCTCTCTCTCTCTCTTTCTCTCTCTTTCTCTTTCTTTCTGTCTGTCTCTCTTTCTCTCACTCTCACTCTCTCTGTCTCTCTCTCTTTCTTTCTGTCTGTCTCTCTCTCTCTTTCTCTCACTCTCACTCACTCTCTCTCTGTCTCTCACTCTCTGTCTCTCTCTCTCTCTCTTTCTGTCTGTCTCTCTCTCTTTCTCTCTCTCACTCTCTCTCACTCTGTCTGTCTCTTTCTCTCTGTCTCTCTCATTCACTTACTCTCTCTCTGTCTGTTTGTCTATCTCTTTCTGTCTGTCTCTCTCTCTCTCTCTCTCTCTCTCTCTCTCTTGATTAATAAGAAAATATGTTTTAACAGGGGAGAGGGGAATGAATTCCGACTAATCAAATTTGACAGCTCAACAGCTCTGGTATAAAAGTGCATACATTATGTAGCATCAAATATATGCAGATTTGTTTCAGTCCTGTTGTGTATCAATGACCTTTCTTTAGCTTCTCAGGATTTTTTTCCCTTTTAATTCTTAAGACTAATAAAAAGTCAAATAATAAAAGCTTACTGTCTCACCTAAATATATATGTATGTACTAACACACACACATATACATTGTCTATATGTTTATATATGTGTGTGTATGTATGAATATGTGTGTGTGTGTGTGTGTGTGTGTGTGTGTGTGTATATATATATATATATATATGTGTGTATATATGTGTATTTATGTGTGCGTGTGTGAGGATGTATGTTTGTGTATGTGTGTATGCATGTGTGCGTGCGTGTGTGTGTATGCATGTGTGCGTGTGTGTATGTATGTGTGCGTGTGTGTGTATGTATGTGTGCGTGTGTGTATGTATGTGTGCGTGTGTGTGTATGTATGTGTGCGTGTGTATGTATGTGTATGTATGTGTGCGTGTGTGTGTATGTATGTGTGCGTGTGTGTGTATGCATGTGTGCTGTGTGTGTATGTATGTGTGCGTGTGTGTGTATGTATGTGTGCGTGTGTGTGTATGTATGTGTGCGTGTGTGTGTATGCATGTGTGCGTGTGTGTTTGTGTGCGTGTGTGTTTGTGTGCGTGTGTGTATGTGTGCGTGTGTGTATGTATGTGTGCGTGTGTGTGTATGTATGTGTGCGTGCGTGTGTATGCATGTGTGTGTATGTATGTGTGCGTGTGTGTGTATGTATGTGTGCGTGTGTGTGTATGTATGTGTGCGTGTGTGTGTGTGTGTGTGTATGTATGTATATGTGTATGCTTGTGCGTGCGTGTGTATGAATGTGTGTGTATTTATATGTATGTATGTATGTGTGTGTGTGTGTGTGTGTGTATATATATATATATATATTGTGTGTTTGTATGTATGTATATATGTGTGTGTGTTAGCATTGCAGAAGTGTGTGTAAACTACTTCAAAACCCTGTCTGAGGAGAAAGCTGATGTTTTAGTTCTTTACACGTAAAGTCTTTAAATACCTGATTAAGGGCTTTTTCTCAGAACATTGCTGTTTCTCTAGAGATGTTTAACTTCTCTGCATGTTTTATTACTGACAGATGGACAGTGAATTATGTTTAAGTGCCATGGGTCTCAGTTTCTTCTTTCTGCATGTGTGTGACGGGTAGGCTTGCTGGAGAAAAATGTTTTGTTTAGCCAGCTACAGCTGTCGCGCTCTCCTCGCCTCTCTTTCTTCACACAGCGCCCGTGTGTGGAGTGTGTACAACATGCGGTCTAAGAGAGTCTGTTTCATATTTTGGTTGGGTGTTCATTGAAAACTTTTTTTTTATTTTTTTTATTTAAATTTAGCTTCGGGCATGGTTTTCAAAAATGCCAGCCAGTTTGATAGATCGTGTTGTTTTTTTGTTTTTCTGAAAGCTGTCATTTACTTCACAATAGCGCTAACATTAGAAGATTAAAATCTCTTCCTCTTCTCCATTGTCGTGTGGTCATTGCTTAGTTCATTTGCGTACTGAAGGTACTGTGTGTGTGTGTGTGTGTGTGTGTGTGTTCACAGTGCTGGCCATATTGAAGTCTCTGCACCAGCTGCAGATGGAGAATCGGCGTCTGGAGGAGCAGATCCGAACCCTGACGATGAAGAAGGAACGACTGCAGCTGCTGAGCGTGCAGCTCTCCGTGCCTTTCACACACACTAACAACACAACAAGCTCCGCCTCCTCTCCACTCTACCACAGCAACACACACACAGGTTAGACGCACTCACAGCTCTTTATTCCGCTTACACACTAACGGCCCAGCAAACTCCGTTTCCTTTCTACTGTACTACAGTAACACACACACATTAATCTCACACACATGCACACCTCTGTAGCCTTTTTTTTTTTTTTTTCGCCGCACATTCAAAAACCTGAATCGGCTCCGAGAGAAAGCAGTAGTATGCAGGGTTCTAGTGCTTTGTCTACCTACTTGAGAGACAATGGAAACGGTCACCATGACAACAGCCAAAGCAGCTGCGCACAATTTCCTGAACGCTAACCAGATTAATAATTGGTGTCGTGATGAAATGAAAACGATTTCAATTTCAAATGGCTGGTGGAAATACGACCAAATAAAAGTACAATTACAAGAAGGTCTGACATCTCATTCTGCGTATTCGGAGGTAGTGTTAAAAAAAAATCAATTAAATTTGCGTGGGTTGAGAACTACAAACCAATCAGCAATAGAGAGCTACTATATACTACTTTAGTTTATATGGTGTCAGATGTTCTACTTTGTGCAGCGGGGGGAAAAAAAAGGCTTTATACACTAGCAACACAAGAAGCTCCTCCTCCTTCTTGCTACAATAACACGAGCACATTAGCACATGAGCTTTGTAATCAACAGTGCTCTCTAATCAAGTGCACGTTGTACCATACACACTCGCACACATGAAAGTGGCACAGTAGAACACACCATAGCGCCCGAGCAACGCACACACATTCCCAAGCCTCTCTGACTTGCACACACAGTAAGCAGTCCCTCTGTCTGTGTCCCCTCGTTCTCTGCACTGCTGCTGCAGCCTCACTCCCTCCTGCAGCTCCATTAATCTGGTCATCACTCATGTGAAGTTGCCCAATCTTTCTCTCCCCCAGACATGCTGAACAGCAAGAGCATTCAGCTAGGCAGCAGTGTTTTAACAGACTCCTCTCAACATTTGCCCACTCAGGTAACTCGCTCTACTCCTGCTCTGCAAATCAGATCTGCTGGGACTGAGCAGCTGTTTAGTTGAGTCAAGTGTTATTACATATAACCTTCTAGCCTATGAAATAGAATACCAATGCAGTCACTTTTTTTTATTATTTGATTTTTTTTATGGCAAGCAGTGATGTAATGATAAATGCTAACTGGTACAAATCTCTAGTTTAATCTGCTGCCTGTGTCGTTGTATGATCTCTTGCTTTCCAGTATTTTTGAAATTACATATTGTCTGTCCTTCTATGTAACATGGATTGGTACCATATTTTCTGGACTATAAATCACTTCAGGAGTATAGCCATGCATTAAGACTAGCAAGCGACTCGCCAATTTCCTGCTTATGTTTCCGACTTTGAACCAGTGACGAATGACGTTTGAACTGAGATTCTATTTGAACTGCGTCTTACTCCATACTTGCGTATAGTTCGCATTCAGGACATGAGCATGGAGGGAAAATGTATAACCCGGTCTCTCATCTTTCCTTACAGTATTATGTCTTTGCACACAGATGGAAAAGCATATGATTTGCTCTAAAACGGTATAGTTTTGTCCCAAATGACGTACTATACACTATTCATTATACTATGTACTCTACCGTCAGAAGGGTCGTATCGTCTCAAACGGATCGTCTCAAACGGATCGTTAACGGTTTGTTTGTTTTTACTAACCGGAAGGATAAGCCGTTTCCCAGACAATGGTTAATCGAATGCACGTAATGCGATGCCACTAGCTTTAGCAGAATACGAAGTCAACGAAGATTAATTTCTTAATTTTACGGTTTCAATTTTTTCCCCAATGTAACCGTTGACTGCACGAAGTGTCCAACATTCCAAGTATATATATTTATTGAAATATATAATATTATTTATTTTATTTTTTTTATGTACCTACACCTAAATGAATGTAACAGAGATTACTGTATTAAATATCTAAAATGGCATTTCAGAGACTATTTCTAGGCGGTCCAGTGACCAAAACTAAAGCACACTGTAGTCTATAAAAACAGTAACAAACTACCGTAACTGCTGCAGCAGTATGTCTATCGTTATCACACTAATAGGCAGGTTTATACAAATCTTGTAGCAATATGCAGCTCCTGCTTGAGAGCAAAAAAAGAGCATCTTACAGTCCAGAAAATATAGTAAAACAAGGCAGCTGGGCTTGTTATAATCCTGAAGACCTTTCTTCACTCATCACTCAAAGAGCTTTGTTAGTTCTGATGAAATAGAGAAACGTCTTGAAGATGGTAACCGCCCCTTCACCTGCCGAATGTTCAGAATGTCCTGGATGACTGAAGATCTTCACAACCATGTTCCCCTCTCTGTTTTTTTTTTTTTGTTTGTCTTTCTTTTCTGTGCAGGATCTCCTGATTGGTGGCCATAGCAGCTCTAGCAGCACCTCCTCCCTCTCCACTCCTACCTCAGTGGCCCACAGCCCCCCTCAGCAACAGGTGAATGGCCTGATGGGGGCGCTACAGGGCACCCACGGGGCCATGAGTGGCATCGTGGGGGCTCTGAACGGTGTGATTCAATCCTCCAGCCCTCACCCTTCCTCCGTCACCTCCACCTCCCTGCCAATCACTGGTGCCCTCAACAACAGGTCTGTTCGAAAAGAAGTCATTCAGAATTTGTGTGATTTTATAATACAGTCAAGATTCGATAGCATGACCATTTCAAGATATAATGCAGTCCCCATATATATGTAATGTAATATGTAATGGTTGTAATATACACACACACACACACATACACACAGTCATGCACGTGCTTTCTTGCTTGTTTTCTTGCTGGAAGGACACAATCATCTCCTGTGGACGGATGCAGTGGGACATATTGGATTTGTATCATATTAGTAGGCATGTGCTGAAAATCAGTTATACTTCAAAACTTGTGAAATTATACCACAACACACATAAATACTCTATTCTTATTGGTCAAAAGTATTTTTAATTTTGTCTGACAGCATAGCTCTGACAGTAGTCTCAGCTGTTAGTCAAATAGAGGAAGAAACCTTTGTCACATATAGTGTACATTAGAGCACAGTAAAATAGTTTTCTTCACATATTCCAGCTTGTTAGGAAGTTGCGGTCAGAGCACAGGGTCGGCCATGATACAGCGCCCCTGGAGCAGATAGGCCTTTGAGCAAGGACCCTAACAGTGTTGGTGCTGGGGGTTGAACCATCCGAGCTTCTGATCAGTAACCCAGAGCCATAACCATTGGCCAAATTAGTTTTATATCAATGGACTCGTTGTAGTATGGTTTTGTTTCTATAATAACAGCTAAGTCTCAGGGACTTGTAATGGCGGCCGCCCTATCTAAGCAAATTTAAAATGTGTAATTGTTGACATAGTAAAGATTTCTGTGATTTCTGTTTATTTAGCATTTTTGGAAGGAGTCTCCAGTGTCAGCACTTTGTAACAGTCAGAGATGAAGCACTAATTTTGGGTTTTCAGACTTAGGAAGGTCTTCAGGACCGAGGCGTTTGTGATTTCTTGGTAACATTACACGCTGGATGTTTGTTTTGTTTTTTTTTTTTTCGTCTTATTGACTTGAAGAAAACTGAGGCTGGTATAACATTATAATATAACGGATAACAGGAACCAAGTGGTTTTGCAGCCATATCACAGCATTTAGTGTAACTACCAATGGCTGAAACATAAGCAATGGTGTTCTTTAATAATTAAAATTGGCCGTGTTTGGAAATTGCTGTGGTGTAGGAGGAATAACATGCGCTCCACTACGTCGTTGATGTTTCTACTGCTAGAGTGGCTTTCTGAGATGAAACTCACTTCATTCATAGAAAAAAGTGAATTCAACTGACGCTGTACTGTGTTTGCAACCAATAGCATAACCTCAGTTTCAAGGCAAGATATTCATTTAGCCTGATAGTCTTATATAATAATAATAATAATTATCAATTTGTATAGCGCTTTTTTTTACAATGGTACATTGTCTCAAAGCAGCTTTACAGAAATATCATTTTTACATTTACAAGCGACTTACTAACTGAGATCACATTCACACACCAATGGTAGCAGAGCTGCCATGCAAGGTGCTAGCTTGCCATTGGGGGCAACTTAGGGTTCAGTGTCTTGCCCAAGGACACTTCGGCATGGGATCACCCGGGCCGGGATTCGAACCGCCAACCCCACGGTTAATGGATTAGTGGACAACCCGCTCTACCCACTGAGCCACAGCCGCCCACAGTCTTATGATAGTTGCTCCTTAATGGACTACTTTTCATTTTCTTTGCATAATATTTTAAGGCATCATCACGTTACAAAATGTCTTTCTTTAGAACTGCTGTACATCTTTACACAGATGCTTCTGAATAAATAGACATACTACTGATATTTAGTGGGTATATCGTCATTAAGTAGCACTTAAGTCTCCTTTCTTCTTCATTGTACGATTGAGCGCTCGGGAAATACTATCTGGATGCTGGAAAAATTGCAGCAAGGAGGTGTAATTTGTCAGAAAGTACTGGTGTGGAAAAATAACAACATAGTATTGAGTGTTCCTTGCTGCTGCTCTTCTTCTCAAAGTATGTTCATTCGAGTCCAGAAAACAAATCTCTCACCTACTGCCTCAGGGCATTTCAGTTTTGCCCAAATATTTATTTTATGCAGTTATGATGCTACAGGAATTGAATATCAGCACACACTTTTTGGTCTTTGTTATTTGCTTGTATGCTTTCAAGTATTGTAGACCCTCCTGCATGTTGTGACCTTCATCTCTTCTTTGTCTGATCTCTGTCTCTCTTGCTTTGCTTGTTGGGTGCAGCATCTTGACCACAGCGAAAAGCAGGTGAGGAGCTGCATAGAATTCAGTTTCGCTATGTGCAAGAAAATTCCAGTTTACTTTCTGCTCCGGAGCGTATAAAGGCTCGAATGATTCATTTAGGCGTACGGCATTATTTCACATACACAAGTGTTTTAAAAAGATCAGGAAAGAACATTTTACTCAGTGGGCATAACGATGGCATGGTCAACCAACGCATCATAGCTCAAGGGTTCTCGATTCAATGCTGAGTTCGGTTACTGTTTCCCACCTCCAAAAACATGGTATGTGGCTTGGCTAATCTAAATTGCCCTTAGCCAGTCCATACAGGATTTCGTGGAGTTTTTTTGTGTGTGTAATTGTTGCATGTTTGATTTTGCTGTGGCTTTTTAAAATATTTTTTTTAAATTTGTGATGCAACATGCAGAGAGGTGTTGTTTTTGTTTTTTTTGGTGTGCTTTTTTTGTGACAAACTTCGGGGATTGGCGAAATTGCAATTCTTTCACAGTGAAGTTTGTCAGTAAATGAGACCGTTTAACCGTATTCGTGTTTCGACGCATATGAATCGAAGAAGGCTTTGGCCAAATGCACATGATTTGCAATGACACGTCGGACCAAATCTCCGGCAATTTTGAAAAATTGCAAACTCCTCCGAATATTGCGTAGTTTGCTCGATTTTGCGGGAATTTCTGCAAAAAAATCACGAAACTCTTGGAGGGACTGCATGCACGTGAATGTGTGTGCATGTGCGTGCATGGCACGTACAGTGAACTAGTATACCATCAAGTGTGTATTCCCGCCTCACGCTGAGTTTTCCCAGGATATGCTCGAGACCCACTGGGACATTGGCCAGAATCTAAAATTGTTTACTAAAGATAAATGAATGAATGCCTTGGACATTTGTGCAATTTTAAGCTGCTGAACACAGTTTGAGTTCTCAGCAGTAGGACATTTTCTATTTAACCATTTACTGTGTAAGTGCAGTGCACTGATGTGTGTGTGTGTGTGTGTGTGTGTGTGTGTTTTAGTGCAGTGAAGCTCCTTACTGAGCAGCAGAGACAAATTCTCCTCCATCAGCAACAGCTGCAGCAGCTCATCAATTCCCAGCAGCCCACGCCGGTACCATTTACACACACACACACCATATGGCTTTAGGCTGTGTATCTGCTTTTTTTGCTTGTGTTTTTTTTTTTTTTTGTTTTTTTTTCCTAATAACTCGCACATTTTTTGAATTCTTGAAGGCAATGGACTCTAGTTCTGCACAATCACTCCGGAACTGCCCCGTCTTTCATTTCAAAGCTTTTCATGAGTGAACATCGCCATTATCTGTAGCTACTTTTGAGGAACGCTGGCAAAGAATCAGACGTCCTCAGTCAGCCAAGACATATTTGGTATTTGGTGTTCGCTTCTTAGAACTACAAGGATCATGTTACCAACCCGAAATGTATTTTTTTCGGAGATCTCACTAATCTGCATGACATTCTAATGCGGTTTACACAGTATGACTTAAACAAAACTTGTAGCTACTAGTGGGTTTTGTTACAGTGCAGTTTGGTTGCGTGCAAAATCTAACGTTGTAGTCGCAACAGTGAGATCTGAAGTGTGTATTTCTGTACGTTTGGTTCTTATAGAAAAAAAAAAGTACAATCTTTAACAAAATGATAAAACTGCAAACTATGGTTCTTCTTTGTTTGTTCATGTTCTCATGGTACTGAGCATGTGTGTGTATGATGCAGGAGCAACAGCAGGCTTTGCTCTACCAGCTGATGCAGCAGCAGCAGCAACAACAACATGATCTGCAGCAGCTTTCCTCCACCCAGCTGCCCATTAACAACCTGCTTCCTGCCACTCAGGGTGCCATCACTGCCAACCCCTTCCTGGCTTTGCACACTGACAACAGCAATCAGAAAGCTGCGGTCAGTAATATAACACATTCAGTAGAACTGCATGTCATTTGTATTGTTGACATTTTTATCTTTACCCTCGGTTAAGCTGAAGGTTTAGCTCCTCACTAGTAGCTTGAGTCTGTTAACGTTATTGTTTAACTCCCCGCTCTGATGATGTCACTAATAATTAAACTAGTAGTTCAGTTATCGGAGTGCTTGTTGTTATACGAGGTGTTTTTCCACTGCACAAATCACTCAAACTTTGGCTAGCAGTAAACTGAAACCAGTGCTTCTCCCATCAGTCACCAGTCCAGTAGCAACAGTTTTTGGTTCCTGCTCAAGACCACCATCTACAAAAGCTAATGGCAGTCAGGGGTCAGGCTCAATAGCATTGTTTACTGAATAAATAGATAAATAGATAGATCAAGTGAGTGCTTTATTGATCCCCAAGGGGAAATTTGGTGTCACAACAGCCACAACACAAGAGCAAGAGGGAAGACTAAGGCTAAGAACTCTTCACAAGAGCACAATAAATTCAAAATATACCACAACTAGATAGAAATAAACATATAATATCTTCTGTATGAAATATATTGCCTGTCGTCAGGTTTAAAACTATGCATTAGTCTTGTCTGATGAGTAGATGTGGTATAAAATGTGTGTATAAAAATTACAGTAGTCAAGGCACAAAGTTGTTTTGGGGGGTTTTTTTGCAACCCACACAAACATTGAATTTCTCAGATATTATAGCATGACAGAATGATTTCGGGTAACACGAACAAGCCTTCTTTCGTTTTTTATTTTATTTATTTACTTATATTTAACATTTTCTGCTCATGCACGGTTTCCTCCGGGTACTCCAGTTTCAGTTTCCAAGGACTGATTGGCATTTCCAAATTGTGTGAACGTGTGTGATTGTGCCCTGCGATGGGTTTTGATCATGTCCATGGTGTCCCGCGCCTCATGCCCAGAGTACCCTGGGATAGACTCCAGACTCCCTGCAAGCCTGTGTCGGGTAAGTGGTACAGAAAATGGATGGATGGAAAAAGGCGGCTAGTGAGGGAATCTATGGCTATTATAACGTAAACGATAAGACGAACTTGTTTTACAGACATTCAATATTTGAAGTAACCATAAAAGGATAACAATTGCAACATGTTACTGTATATTGAACAAAAATGTCATTCTTTGTTCTATTGTTGTGGTATAAGAGGAAGAATCTGCTGCTATAGGACCATCTGGCTTTATCACGCCCCCCTGTCTTTGATGATAACAGCACACCCTGTGTTTATTCCTTACTTAATCAGTGAACTGTTTCATTAGTAGTGGTTACAGCTGATAGGAGCTGGTTAATCAAATGATTGATTCTTCCTTGCTGAAATTAACAATTGTTTATTGCGGCATATATAAAAATATTTATTATTATTATTTGGATATTTTCTCTCTTCTCTGTGGATAATGAACTAGACATCCAAGTTCTTTTTATTCCTGTCAGGTTGGTTCTGGTTTTAGCATGTGACGTGGAAAATAGTGAGAGTGACATTTTTGTTGTTCATTCGTGATTTTTGTGAGTTTTAAATAGGTGTGATATTTTTTTGTTTAGTTTTTTACTCACTCTTAAAGTTTATTGAATTCATTTTGTTCTTTGTGGTCATGCAGAGGCTGGGTGAGAAAACCATGAGCGTCACAGGGCAGGAGAAAACCTGAACAGGTGGGACAGGACTGCTGAAGGAGAAAGCCAGCTATCTTGGGTGCCAACCATCCCATCAGAGCAGCTACAAACTAATGCACGCACACACACACACACAGAAATGTGACTTGGCCTAATATCTCAAGCTCTAACGTTGCACTGAATTGGACTAAATAACTTGCTGTAAAGGTTAGGCTACTGGGGGACCACTTTTGGGGCCAAGACACATACACACACACACACACATGCTTCTAAGTGACATATTGGTGTGAATCACTGTTGAGGGAGGTGCCGAGTGATCTTGGCTGGAGACTAAATGCATCTGCTCACCACTGTTACCTCTTTAACAAAAAACAAAAAAAAACTGGACTAGCTTGGGACACTTTTTTTTTTTTTTTTTTTTTTTTTTTTTTTAAACCTGCTTTATCTGTTTGTGGGGGGAAAAGTCAAATCTGAAGCGTTTAATCCACCACGAAGGCCTTTGCCTCAGAGGGCCAAACAGGGACACACTGATCCTGCTGAACTCCTAAACGAGCACCTACCTCTCTGAGCCAAGACTGAAATAGTTAAAATACCAGGACCCGTTCCCAAGTGCCTGGCATCTCCCTTCATGCCCTCGTGCTGAGGAGACACACTGGAGACGCTGCCACTCTCGCTTCCTTTTTATATTCCGCTCAGTCTGGTTTTTTGAAATATTGACAATTTCAAAGTATGGCTACCGATCACTGTCACTCAGGCATGGTGACCAAGCTCAGCTCTGTCGGATTCACCTGGGCATGTGTCGATATGAAACGTCTATATCACGATAATTGCTTCACTTTACTTTTGGCTTTAATTACTTTTTACAGTATTATTGTATTTTATTGTTGCATAACCACACAGTGCTCCTTCAAAATAGACCTAATGTAAGGACCTTCTGAGCTGAGACCACTGACCTCACAAGAAAGACAGCATCATGTCCAATATTGTTCATGTGGAATATCGTGATATAGCTCAAACCCGATTATCGGCACATGCCTGCGATTACTATATTTGTGCTGCAATGATGATTTCTTAATCCAACTTTATATTCCTTTTTTTTATTTTTTTTTTTTATTTATTTGAGTTTGATTTATAACTGGTGCAATATAATATTTTAGAGCCCAGTTGTCAAACATTTTGATACTACTGTTCTCAATCGTCACAAAATTTGTCTCTCATTTCCTCTGAAACTTGTAAGCATTTTTTATCATTATTATTATTATTATTATTATTATTATTATTATTAAAATGTCTTGTGTTGGAGCATAAAACCTACTTGGATGGATCATTGTGTAAATATGGTCTTCTCTGTCCTATGTTTTTGTCCTATCCTATCAGAATAAGCTGTTTAAAATTTAGCTCAGTGCTTCTTTTTTTATACCTCCTTTTCAATGTAAATAAGTATTTGTGTTCATCTGACCGTGTGAAGGATTTATTACAACTCATTTGGTGTGTTGAGATTGAAATAATTAACAAACAGGAAAATAATGATGCAAGGTAATTAATTTATTTTTCTATGTACAGGGACTTTTTTTTTTTTTTTTTTTTAAGTTTTGCATTTCCTTGATGTCGTTTTATATTCCTATACCGATTTCCACGTTTTCATGTGTCTGTATAGGTAATTATGCAAAACTCCCTAAAGTCTGTATTTAAGAATACCAAACGTGAGTCCTGCTTCATACCGATCATAAGAAATATTGAACACAGAGACTGTAGCGTTAAGATTTTTCAGTGATTAAAATTGTTTTACAAAGGTGTGGAGGTGTCCTCATTTTGTTCAGTCTCATATTTGCAGGATTTAGACAGGAAATGAGTTTTAGTGATCAAAATATTGATTGAATTTAAACATATGGTGATGGTATAGTTGCTAAAGATTCTAGTGGTCATAAGAGTTTAAATACAGTGGTGTGAAAAAGTGTTTGCCCCCTTCCTCATTTCCTGTTCCTTTGCATGTTTGTCACACTTAAGTGTTTCGGAACATCAAACCAATTTAAACAATAGTCAAGGACAACACAAGTAAACACAAAATGCAATTTGTAAATGAAGGTGTTTATTATTAAAGGTGAAAAAAAATCCAAACCATCATGGCCCTGTGTGAAAAAGTGATTGCCCCCCTTACTATAACTGTGGTTGTCCACACCTGAGTTCAATTTCTCTAGCCACACCCAGGCCTGATTATTGCCACACCTGTTCACAATCAAGGCATCACTTAAATAGGAGCTGCTTGACACCGTAAGGTCCACCAAAAGATCCTTAAAAGCTACACATCATGCCGAGACCCAAAGAAATTCAGTAATTGAGAA
>JAFFST010052314.1:86387-99356 GCA_022414735.1 Noturus placidus
ATCCATCCATCTTCAACCGCTTACTCAAAAATATAATAGAGCATATAAATGAATGAATAAATAAACCTATTTTATATAGGCTAGTTATAGTTAACAATTTATAATTTTTAAACGTTTTAAAAATTATATATATGCGCACACACACACACACACAGAGCATATTAAAGCGCAATTTAAGACAGGTTATTCTTACAAACTGCACACTAAACTGTAGAACTTTGTCCAATAGGCTAATACTAGACATAAGTATTTGGGTTTACAGTTTATCTTCACTTATTTATTTATAGTTTTTTTTTTAACTTTTTTTTTAACCCGTTTAACTTGTTTAATCCCACCAGTCACAATAGTGACCGTAAAAAATGTTTCATTTCTAAGGCTACAAAAATGTTATTGAATGATCTCTCAATGCATCTCCAGTAGATATTGAAATAATTAAATAATAAATTTAAAAAAATTATGATTGATTGTTTCAAAGGGATAATGACACATGATTTGGATAGTTTTGTGTCTGGGAAAAATTTGGGATTAAACGGGTAAAAAATAGTGACTACAGGCTACATAACACAGTGTGTTTTCCTAAATTAACGAGGCGAAACGAGCAAATTACCGAGTTACTTAATAAAACAAGAACATACTGATCTTTAAGAATATATCATATAGGTATTATATACACATTACATTCATAATCTTTCAGTAATCTATGCAACGACAAAGAAGTTCTCTAGCCTAATTAAGGAGCATAACAAAGGGAAGCGCGCATGAAAACCTCCCGAGGTCCCATGAAGCCACAGTGTGTGTGTGTGTGTGTGTGTGTGTGTGTGTGTGTTTTCTACGTCAGAGTCATTACATAACACGCCTAGTCCTACAGTTTAGAATTCCCTTTTCTGATTCATAACTAAATTAACACTATGTAAAATTGCACGAACTTCCGTGACCCTTTCACTACAGTTAGAGAAACGTTGTGTAAACATTAAAGGCTGCAAAGATGACAATGATTACAGGAAACTAGTGAGTCATGCAGATAAATCGCTTCTAGTACTGGATTATATTATGCAGGCCTAGTTATTACATTATTCGTTTATGGATATAGTTAAGGGTTCTTAAAGTGTGTTCTACTTCAATTCTGTCGGATAGGGAAACCCTCTGTGATAGGGGTCCACACAGACCCTTTAAGAGTGGACAAAATCATTCGGTAACTGCAGTAAATCTAATAGGAGAATTAATGTAGTTATAAGAGTGAAGAATATAAGTCTGGACCCGTCGACTGCTCTTGAGAGCTTAAGGAGCACAGAATGTGAGGCACGATACATGTAAGCTCACATTCTCCCAGCTCAGCACAAAGGTGACAGGCTTGGAATTTTTTCAGCTTTACTAAATTTGTCAAAAACCGACAACTGACACAGCGAGATATGTCCTACAATTCTACTGAAGAGACAAATCCCAGTTCATTTTCCAGAGCAACAGAGCAATGCATTAACATCCACGGCATATAGTCAGTCAGTCTCTCTCTCTCTCTCTCTCTCCCTCTCAAACACACACACACACACACACACACACACACACACACACACACACACACACACAGATATATTTTCTGATAATGCTATAGTATTCTCCGAGGCGTTAAAGGAGTTAAAGTCACAGCCATCAGCAGGAGAAACATGGAGGACTACGTAAAGACCTCTCGCACTACACCGTAACCCATCAAACTCTTAGTGGTGAATGTATAAAATGCTTTTCATTCATGCATGTTATTTAAATTGTAACAGGCTCGGGGTATATAAAAATAATTGGTGGTAGAATATAGATTGTAGGCTATATATAAATAATTCAGTTTAGCTTTAGTTTTTTTTTTCCATAGCCTGTGATATGTGTTGATAATTTTTTTAGTTTTAAAAGTAGACCTGTAAATTGGTTTGGCAATAAATCAGCTGTAAAAGAAATGACAACATATCCTATAAATCCTATTAATCCCACTGACCCACCATTTATTTATTTTATGATTATGTTTTTACTTCGTAAGTCTCTTCCAGAAAGCTTTTGTAGGCTTGTATCGCTATCTATACTTTAACTAATCTTATTCATCAGATCATAATATCAATACAAGAAAATGACAGTGAAATAGGAAACATTAGCATTTTATTAAAGATGAAAAAAAAAAATGATTGTAGGTATCTGAATATCAACCTGCATTTCTAAATATTTACTACGTAGTGTTGCTACAGAAACGAAGGGGAAATGGCAATTAGGGAGTTATAACGGTCAATAAGTTATGCTTGTTCAATATTGTTCATTTAGTTATATTTTATGTGTCGCGAATTGAAACTAGTTAAAAAGAGCTGTTCTTGTTTGACTGAGCTGCTTTTCCCTTTCGGCCTTTTGATGGAAATCTCACAGCAACGACTGATATACACACACACACGCACACCCCTCCGTGTGTGTGTGTGTGTGTGTGTGTGTGTGTGTGTGTGTGTGTGTGTGTGTGTGTGTCTTTGCGTGTATCATTTGGAACCACGGTGGGATTCCCAGTCTTTGTTCCTCTGCTGACCAGGGGTTAGACTGGGCCGTAGTTTTTTACTGTTGCCACCAATGTTAGAACAGAAATGTCCATCTAATGTTGTTTTAATGGGTTCTTGACATTTATATAATGGAAATGTGAAACAAAAATATAACATTTGTCATATGTGTATCAGTTGTTTTCAGACTTTTATCAATTGTTTAAAAATTTTCATTGCGTGTTTTGGCAGAAAAATGACAAACAAATATGCCTATAGTCTGCTTCTTTTAAATCTTAAGAGGAAGTCAGCATGCTAACCCAACAATTTATGAGGAAATGTTCTAATTTCAGAAGCCTTCTTTTACTGGTAAACATGCCTTTAGACCGATATAGACGAATTTAGCTTAATGTAATTAACAATGTAACCTGTAGGCCTACCGAAAGAAAACATTTTACAATATTCTCTATTAGGCTATATACAGGCTACAAATAAATAAATAAATAAATAAATAAATAAATAAATAAATACAAAAACAAATAAATAAAAATAAATAAATAGATCATTAAATTCACATTCACCAGATGTGTGAGGAGACGCGTATTAAAATGGGAATTTAGTGCAGCTACTGTGTAGCTATCTAGTTATTTTTCTGTGCGATTTGTGAAATCTAAACATTAAATGAATTTTACGAAAATTATTTATGTTTCCACTACATAAAATAAAATAGTAAAGATTCGGCTTCACTCGCCATTCACATAATCCAAAAGCGGTGGTCTTTAGCTATGCCGAAGCACAACAGAACCCCCGGCGCTGAAAAAACAAACCCAGTGCGGCCTAAAAACCCGGTTTCTTCTCCAACCACAATCACACCCCACCACTGCCACCATGCGGCCGTGTGCACGCGCGTAAGGGCGTATGCAAGGGCCCGGTCCCGTGTGCGTGTGTGTGTGCGTGCGTGTGTGCGCGTATTGTTCTTTATATTATATATAACATAAATAAATAAATAAATAAATAAATAAATAAATATATACACATCCATATATATATATATATATATATATATATATATATATATATTGTTCCAGTTTTATCCTTACAGGCATTATGTACACAATTCTTTTTGCATAAATTAAAAGTAAATGTTTTAGAAGTACTTTCACCCAATTCATATTCATAATTTTTAAATGATAGTTTTCTTGGACAGTTTTTTTCAATAATTATATGCCTACTGTCATGATAAAACTCAGTAAATGAGTGACAGCCCAGATTTTCCTCTTCCATCTGCTGTGGAATGACGGATATAATCTCATCTAAACCAAGACACGGATGTCTCTTACAACCATTTCTGTCACAAAAAATTTAATGGCGCAGAATAGTTCTGTTTGGTTTATTGCATTTGACCTGGAATTGGCAAGAGATTAGGTAGATTGTCGACAACAGCTATTAATGTCAGACCGTATTTGTCAACCTATTAAAATAATACCTTATCAGGCTTTTTTTTTGTTGTTGTTAAAGTTTAAGGGTGCTGAAAATTTGGGGTCATTATATTATTTTCTGTTTGTTATTAAAACAAACACGTGTTGACACAATGTATGTTACATAATATTAATATGTGATAATAAAGGTGATCAGATTTTTTAAAAGAACTAACTGAACTTCTGAGATGAAAGCTGATTATCATGAACTGTAGAATTTTTGCATGTTTAATGTCGAACAATAAAGTTCACATCAGCAAAGCAACATCTATCTATCCTTTTGTTTATTTTGTAACCAAATAACAAATAGAAATTAACTTAAAGTTGCGAATTATTTGTATAGCCCAATTTGCATATAGCATATACAGCTTATCTGTATTCTAGATAGTTCCATTAGCACTAAACTAATAACATGTTAAACCTTAATCTCTTAATCTTTTAATATTATAAGGAATTACTCTCTTAACCTTTGAAAACCACCAGCGACGTGACTTTAAATTGTGTTTTTGTTTGTTTACCATGCTTCAGGCAATGCAAACACTACACGCATGTAGACTATTCAGAAGGCCTATTGGGTAGATTTGGAAACGGACCCTTTAGTACCTTAATTGGAAAACTTTCCTTACTTGAGAAGCATTCGTCCGTTCAATGGATTATTTAATTAAAACTACTTTAATCGGTCTAAGACACCAATACAAAGTCAACTTTGTTTACCCTTAATCAAATGACCCACGATGATAAGATACGGGAAAAAAACAAAATCTATAAAATACTTAGTTTTTAATTTTTTTTTTATTACTGTTGTGACTGTAACTAGTTAATCCCTGGAAAGATCAACTGTCCCACTTGCATTATCTTGTCATTGACTGGTGTGTGATTTAATAAGAATGAGTATTAATTCATCAATTGAACAGCTTTAAGGCATGCTATATTACACCTCGGTAAAATGCGTCAGCATAACGGCTTCCTGTGGATTCAGATATAATTAGTATTTTGTCCGACAGAGGGCAGAACCAGTAATTTGGTTAAAATACATACCTAATATCCCCCCAACGTGTGTGTGTGTGTGTGTGAGAGAGAGAGAGAGAGAGAGTGTGTGAGAGAGAGTGTGAGAGAGTGAGAGAGAGAGCGTGAGAGAGAGTGTGTGTGTGTGTGAGAGAGTAAGAGAGAGAGAGTGTGGAGAGAGTGTGTGTGTGAGTGAGAGAGAGAGAGAGAGATAGAGTGTGTGAGAGAGAGTGTGAGAGAGTGAGAGAGAGAGTGTGAGAGCGAGTGTGAGAGAGAGTGTGAGTGAGAGTGTGAGTGAGTGAGAGAGAGTGTGAGTGTGAGAGAGAGTGTGAGAGACAGTGTGAGAGAGAGAGTGTGTGAGTGAGTGAGAGAGAGTGAGAGTGTGTGAGAGAGAGTTTGAGTGAGAGAGAGAGAGAGAGAGAGAGAGAGAGAGAGAGAGAGAGTCTGCATGTTTTAATGTGGTAGTGGTAACCAATTGTCTCCACAAGGATAGGAGTATCTGACCATTTTTGCCCTGCGGGGAAAGAGAGAGATGTTTAAGTAGAAGGAAAACCAATACAGTAAAACGTACAAAAAGACTTCGTTTTCAGTCGGCCGATGCATTTTGTTTATAGTAAATAATGTAAATTAAGCTTTAGTGAAGCTTAAACTAAAGCATGTTGGAAATGAATAATTCATTTCCAGTCTCAGGTTAATATAATAATCTTAATAAGCGATTTGGTTGGATATGGGATATGGCAGTAAAAGCTACAGACCTCGCCCCTCATTGTAACCTTAACCATCTATAAATGTACATACAATTTGGCTTCACAGCAGTAGAGAATTAAAAACACCCCTGCTCCCCGGGGATTTTCTCTCTGAGAGAAATTACGCACCAGTAACATTTTATACAAGATAATTAAAGAAAAAAAAATCCAAGCATTTGAAAATCTACAAAACAAACAAACAAAAAAAAAAAAACATTTTTTTTTTTAGAAAATTGAAGAGGAAATGAAGGTCTATATCCAGTTGGTACCCCACCCCCATTGTCCAATTTTCCATTTTATACACATCAACTTTCCAGTAAATGATCATCATTGTAGTGAAATCATATTTGATTCAATAAGGACTTTTTTATGAACAATTCAATAAACATTTATCTAATCTGTTTCATGTATTACAAGAATGGACCAAATGAAAGAACAAACTTCATCACTTAATGGCAATGCACTATTGACCTGCTGCTCTAAACATTGTACTGCTGCTTTCGGAGATTCAATTAGGAGAAAAATGCGAACTTCTCCAGATCACCATTGGATGTTCTTTTGGAGGAAATGTATTTTTCTTTACCCAGCCATCTTCCTCTTAAAATTTGTGAAATAGAAACTAGGAGACCTGGGCTATTGAGCTGGGAAAAAAAAACATTAGGTATTACGAAATGTAACAAAAGTGGCCAGAGGGATCACACAAACAAACAAACAAATAAAAATAACCTAGAACATATTTAGATTTAGTCATTCTTAATTCAACATGTTAAAGTGAACTCTGTATTTTGTATTAATTGAATGCTGTGCAAAAAAAAGTGTTATGTTCATAAACAAAAACCTCACAATGGCAACTGTAATGATTGACAGTTAGTGTGGCATTTCCTAATCTTTAAAAGTGAAACTCTGTATGAGATCGACTACCAGATAGAACACAATAATGCAATATAGATTTCAAATTAACAATATAATACAGAAAATGCTAGCCCACGTTCTCTAAACTTGATAAGTAAGAAAACTTTACTACATCAGCACTTTCTGAAGAACTTCTTCAAATTTTACGGTTAGGGTTGGCTGTAGGGTTTAACAAATACCAGAATAAACATATTACCTTATCTTATCTGATCTTATCTTGTGTAATCTTATCAGTGTTTCATATGTTCTCCCAAGTGGGTTTCCTCTGGATTTTCCGATTTCATATCACCTCTGGTGATTTCATACCACCTGCTATATGAATTGACTATTCTAATTTGCCCCTAGGTGTTAATTATTGTGTCCAGGGTTAATTACTGTGTCCAGAGCCACCGGGACATTTTATCATCACACTCTTTCATTTAATAGCTTTTAAATATGTATTAATATATAAAATTATGGGTATGGATGCTCTGTTTGAATATCGGTTGCTATGCTAATTCAGTAGATTAGCTGTACTTTTAAAATCTTGATCCATTTTGTAGCGATGAGTACCTGCCCCTGAAGGCCTCTTCTTCTGTAAGGTCCAAATGTGTTTTAAAAAGTGGGGGTAGGGTTGTCAAAACAGGGGAAGAATCATCTGGTTATTTAAATGCAAACTGTACAATAGACCTACACTGCAGAAAAACTAAATAATAAAATCAGTAGGATTTTTTTCTAAGCCATTGTAAACGACTACAATTTTATATTTATTCTGAATCCAGACAGAATTTTAATGGTAAAATATATAGGCAGTAGATCTTGACTTTTTAATGTGTGGAGTCACACACACACACACACACATACATACATACATATATATATATATATATATATATATACACACTCTCTCTCTCACACACACCTAGTCTATATAATTCTAGTCACGATGTAGCCTACAACGAGAGATATAATAAATTAAGTTTAATCATACAGTCATACAGATTTTGAAAAAAATTTAACATGCCTACTTAACTGTAGTTTATTTTATTTATTTTATCTTCATCCTGATCAGGACAAAGTATTTATACTGACTTACAACTAATAACTGAATGAGATTACTACATAGTTTAGTATTTAATAAATTTAAATACCCCGACTCCCCTTCTCTTCTTAAAAACTTCCTCTAGGAGGAATTATAAAGTGTTAAAGCATGATTCAGTAAATATTTGAAATATTATTTCCTAATTTCTACTGTTTTAAAACAACACGCGTCATTATAGCAAAAGGAAACACTTCAGGAGGCGATACATTGATTTATTGCTGAGCTGTATGCGTGAATGTATAATGCTGAAGTGAATGTATGATGTCTTTATGGTGATTAAGAGTCTATAAAACAGGTGTGTGATTTCCTCCCCCTAGTAAAGCAACAGACTGTAACGCAAAAGTTCATTTCAAAGCATCACCCAGAGTCAATCACTCTCTTGTTGTTAAACGTTTGCTGCTGCAACAACTGACGAATACAGTGTAAAAGCAACAACCCCACAAATTATTCATTTAGATTTATATGGGCAAACTTTAAACAGCATTTGTTACATCCATTTTGTGGAATAACAATGTGGGTCTAAAACAAAATGGCGGCCGTTTCTTTTGCGCGTCACCTGCATCATCATCATCACGTCCTCACGATTTCACATTCGTAATAATCCCAACTGATATTCAATGAAGGATAAAGTATGAATGAGTTTTGGTATTGGCTCAAGTGAATATTTGATTCAAATGATATCCAACGAAATCACTATTAATCGTTAGAACGTTCCAGTAAAACCAGGTTCTTAATATTCGTCTCTCTGATAAGGCTAAAAAGTGAATATGTCGTAAGAGTAGCTAAATGGTTGCTCGAAATAATCTGATATTCGTTTCCCGAAAGGTTCGTAAGTCAGCTAGTTCATTAACCTTAAAAATGTTCTTTTGACGTGGGCCCATGTTTAATTCGTTATTCTGTTATCTCAATCGTGTCTGAGAAAAGCATTGGATATGTTCATACATTTCTTTTTGTAAGCTTATATCCTTAATAATATAACTTTCAAATAACAACTTTCAGATAAACAACATGGTCTCACTTTCAAATTTGTAAAAATTCACTAAATCCAACTTGTATGAGATGTTGGGGACCTTCTATAAAAATCGGCCCTAAGTTCTCCTTTAAATCCGTAGCTTTAAAACATGTTTTCTTTTCTACTCCATATGTGGGGAGAATCCAGCTGTGTGTTTCAGCTTGAATATGGCACATCATGCATATTCTACAGCCCGCACCATTTGACAAAAAGGTGTAATTTCCATCCATCCAACCAGGTTAAAATAATAAAGGTCACTGAAGCATTTGCTATTTTACAAAGCGTGAACCGAGCAACAAGAAACATTGACGCAAATCAAGAGTTTGAGTTTAAGGTCTACAAGATGTCAAAGTTTCATCATTTTAGAAATGCAATTAAATTAATTCGAGACCTGAGTCTTTTCAGCAAGTCGAATGTACTGCATCAGCCAACTCGTTAACTCCCTGGCATCGATGTGTATTCGTTTAAACAATTAAACAAGTGACACCAGTATATTTATCTTGTCATTAATTTAAACCAATCAATACAGCCTAATACAAATACAGAATGAGAATGTGATGACATTGCACAGTGAGTAAGAGCAGAACATTTACAGAGTCGAATGGGTGTTGTTGAGAGAAAAAGCCCAAAGCTTGCTGAACGGCCAATGAGAGATATAAAGAGAGAGAGAAAGAGAGAGAGAGAGAGAAAGAAAGAAAGAAAGAGAAACGAAATAGTAAAAATTTGTGAAAATAATTCTGCCAATGCTAAACATATTAAATATGATTCAAAAATACTTTTGATTTAGTAAATAAACTCTTTTACTCATTTTGTTTAAAAAAGTATAATTGTTTATACAAAAAAAAGAAAACTTTTTTTGATGATAACTTAATTTTATTGAACATTTTGTTTCTATGGCACTGATGTAAATTGATTTACTATTATTATTATTATTATTATTATTATTATTATTATTATTATTATTATTATAACTCTGGATATTAGCCTGGTTTTCTTGCTTTATTTTGTTCACTCACATTTAGCGATGAAAACCTTCTTGACATGTGTAACCTGGATAAAAAATGCTGGGAATGTGCATTTCACCCACTACACCTTAAATTCTTTAAAGTCTTCGTTATGCAGCGCTAGCGGTGACGCGTTTTGCTTTGGGTGAGCTGGAATTTTAAGCAGCATACAAGGGCGTGGGCTATGACGTCACACACGAATATCTTGACAGAAATTACATCAGAAGGTGTTAATTAATTTTCCACAACAGCACGGGTTTGTAGCCTATATTTACGTCTGTAACATAAACAAACTTATATTCATGCGCTTTATTATTCCTATAACAGCTCACGCACAGGGACGTGTATGGCGGCTGCTAAATACAATCGAAGTCTAATAATAAACGGATTAAAAATATGTTGTTGTTTAACAATAATAAAAATACTATAATATTAGATATGATGTCGCTTTCTATTAGAAGAGGTTTATATAGCATTTATTGAAGGACTGTCCAGAACTAGAAATTGCAAATTCCTGTGTGGTTAAGATGCAAGTCTCGCCTTCCTTAATACAGGTTATAAATAGCGAGGTTCTGTTCGTTAACATTTAGGGGGAAAATAAAAGAAATCGTTGGTGAGTCGCTGTGGTGTGAGACTCTATACTCAAAACACTAAATTAAATTAAAAAATATTGATCCATATATCTCTATTATTTTAGTAGCCTCGTTGCGGGTAAAGGAATCCTAAAAGTCGGGGCTGTTGCAGCACTCACATTATTAGTCTAATTATTATTATTTAAAAAACTATTATTTTTGTTAATATTGTTGGTATAATAATAATAATAATAATAATAATAATAAGTCTTTAACGACTGTACGTAAGTTGTACACTATTTAAAACATTTTTTTTAAATGTCTAGTTCGTAAGAGGGTTTTTTTCTGTTGCGTTTGGCGGTCCAATCATGAGTTCTTAAACAATTCGCAGACAGGAACCTCATTTAACGGCATACAAATCTGTTACAAACACCCAGATTTATAAATAAAACTGTTTAAGAGTATATATTTATTTTATGCACATAATCCATTGATTCATTATGAAGCTTATTGTGTGAACGTGAACAATTGTTTTTGGTATGCATTTGATCCATATAGCTAGTTAATCCTAAACTTTCTGCTCACAACGCACTTCTATTAAAATTGTGAATAGATTCAAGTTAACATTCATTTTGTTTTTAGTTATTGAGTGAACCAGTGACCAGTCAAATAGGCTAATAACCAAGAACTCGGTAATAAATATAATAGCTTGAAAAAAACAAACAACAATATAATAAACAAACAAACAAAAAAGAAAACCCTGAACCCCTTACTATGCTTCACAGACCCACCATACTGAGTACCCCCTACTCACGGTAACGGAGAAGACGTGTTGTGTCATTGCTGAACAGTTTGGGGCAAAGCTCCTAAGTTAACACATCACCTTTTATAGGATGCTGATAGTAGGCCTAATATCTGCAGATCATCTAATTACTATGATAAGATGTCCCATCAGAACAGTAAAATGCTAATTCATTGCATTTAGCTTATGCTACGAGTAAATAATTTTAGTGACTGTGTAAATATAAACATAAATAGGCTACATTTCTCATATGGGACAAAAATGCCTAGATTCCAAAATATTCTTGATCCAGGTAATCAAATTTACATTATACGTTGATTCAATCATTCGGTAGTAGCCCAAATAACAGTGTTGTACATGCATATTTGAGGATTTCAATGAAACAGAATGACATAGACGGCACTGATCTTACTGTCATCCATACTGTGCACAAGATGTAAGACATGCAAATACTGCACGTGTAAGACACTTGCACAAAAGTAAAAAGATCATTGAACACAATGAGCAGTGCAAGCCCCAACCTTCACAGAACAGCAGGAGCATCATTAGAATTTAAATCGATACACCGCGGTTAATCGTACGGTACCTCAGGTACACGTAGGTCTATCTATCGCAATTAGTATTACAGGTACAGTACCTGTAATACTAATTGCGATAGATAGACCTACGTGTATTAACGCCTGGTTCCCAGTATTCCCAGGATAGACCCTGGATCCTGACCAAAGGCCAGGATACACTGATGACTGAAGATTAATGAATGAATGCAAATTAATCCTCATGAGATTGTAAAACAGTGTTGTAATATAGAATATATTGACCTACATATCTTAAAATGCTGGGACGAATGGGTCCAGAAAACATTATAACGTAAATTATTTGTACAAACGTTTAATACTGGGCGTTACTGTGCAAATAGAGAGAGCTGACAATGTGCTGATTCATTGCGACTTGGTACCTCAGCACCTGCAGTACTGAGATTGTAAGACGTATAAAGAAGTCACGTTTCAAGCTTTAAAATGAGCAGAACACTAAACCCTAAATAGAGTTCCACACTGTAAAACACAAAATTAATAACACAGCACAGACACTGATTATAATCATTGTTCTAGTACGAAGGTGGTCATTCATCTGCAAAGCTGAGGTCAGATTACGTTGGCTAGACACAGACGTCACAGTAAACGCTTTACAAAATACAGGGTTTACTGAACCCATTGAAACCTCTGATAAATGTCTGTCTTCGACTCATAAAAGTTTCAGGGGGAAAAAAAAAGGAACAACAAACAAACAAAACAAAAACCCACACAAAATAAACGACATTCACGCCTCTGATTCACTGGATAGAATGAATCGGTGTAGTCTAAACTGGGGCAGCAACAAATTACCATAGGAACTGAGGCACCCTTTCCTCAGGAGAGACAATCCATGAACGACCAACACACCTGGTTTACTAGGTTTCACTCCAAAAGTTCCCGTTCCCCGAACACTGATTCAGCCTAACAAATAAGTCGGTCAGATAACGTTCACCCTAAAAGACTTGCTAATTTACACTATTATAACTCTTAAATCAGGTGTAAGCCTAAAAAAAAACCAACGTACTGCATGTCATTTCAAAATGAGCCCTAAATTACAAAAACACTAGGCTACTTTAGGGTGTTTGCTTTGTTGCGGTTGGGTCAAAGATTCCTGTTTTTTTAAGGCTGTCGGTACAATGATTAACACTGGAAGGTGTGAGAACAGGTTATGAGTGGCACACAAATGACCTCAGATTACACCCGTAGAGCACAGTTTCCCAACCCTGGTACTGGAGTCCCCCTTTCCTGCACATTTGAGCTAAATAACAGCCCTTTTGGGGGGGGGGGGGG
>JAFFST010052314.1:99735-112922 GCA_022414735.1 Noturus placidus
GTCCAGGGTGTACCCCGCCTTGTGCCCGATGCTCCCTGGGATAGGCTCCAGGTTCCCCATGACCCTGAAAAGGAGTAAGCGGTTGAAGATAGATGGATGGATGGATGGATGGATGTGGAGGACAGAGTTACTATGTGTTTTTCCCCTATTCTGTCGAGATGCATGTGATCCAATCCTATATGCCTTTACTTACTTTGACAAATGAGCGCATAAATCACTTTAAACCGTCAATGATCTAGCCATGATTTTATCACATTTATCTTATATAATTCGACTAGTCGTAGGCTCCCTGATAAAAAACAAATATTCACATAATACAATAAACTACATTATTTAAAAATATTGCATAATTTATTAATGTGGATTGATTTTCCAGTAAACATTTACTGCGAACAGAATTCTATTAGGTCCAATTAATCACCATCAAATCATAGTCCACAAAGTCTCCATCAGAGACCATTAGACACATTTAGGACCTCTATGAATACCATTTGAAAACCATCAAACGTGTCAGTCTCAGTTCACCTGTCAAACCATTGGGAGCCTTTTGTGAGAACCGGCATGAAAGACAAAATACCATTACTCACCTACGTGAACTATGCCTATGTCTATGAATATACAGATGGTGTTCAAATAAATCCAAACTTTTTCACGTGAGTCGATTGTAATGTTCGATCGAACGGGCTTAAGCCAAAAACTAACGGGATCTGGCTTAATAGTCATTAGTTTTTGGTCAAGTATGGTACAACAGAACGATTTATCAGGATGCAAAGTTGTTTTAGCAAGTGGGGGCAAACTCAGGTGTGATTTAGATTAATTACACACGAAAGGATATGACCCTGAACCACACACATCACCCTAACGATTTGTAAGTGTATACGATTTGCAAAAGAAAGAGTGAATGCGAGCAGAAAAACAAACTAAAGTGTACCAATCCTGTTACATGAATACCACATGTCCTGCACATTTCAGTGGTTTCTCTGCTCGAACACTCACACTTCAGACCAGGAAGGGCTGTTAATTAACCGATTAGCTAAACCAGGTGTGTTGGAGGAAGGAGAACATGAAAGGGTTCGGACCCTGGACCACTGCTACATTGTTTCTAATTGCAGTAGATGTGCAACAGTGTAATCCTTTGCATGGAATGTTCATTTGACCTGTTTGATTGTAGGCTAGAACTTAATGTCGTCTATGAAAAGCCACTGGGCTTTTACTGTGCCCTGTATATATATATATAAGCACTGTATGTATTATTTATTTATAATAAATAACGCGGAACCAGCCTCAGATCAGCTGACCGGGTCACGTGACCGCGAGGTTTGCTTTGCGTCTCCGCACAAAATGGAGTTGTCAGATTCTGTTGTGAAGGGGCTTCAAACCCTAGCCGATCCAGCTTACCTGGACTTAAAATCGTTCACCATCTTCACCGAAGCGGCTTTCAGTAGTCTGCTGTCGTTTCCGACTGGCAGCGTCTTCGGTAAGATCAATCGATTCTGTCCTTTGTACTGGTGAACATTTGGCTGAAAACGGGCATGAAATGGGCATGAAAACGGGCATGAAACAGACAGTAGGCACACTCCGTGTTCGGTTTGCTAACAGCTATTTGTGTTCACGAAATGCGCAAACTGTCGAGAAAACTGTCATCTAATGTCAGTGTAAACCTCCGAATGCATTTCTCTTTGCCTTCCTTTAGCTTACCATGCTATGCTAGCATGCTAACATGTAGCCTTATGATTGTAGCCTATTCATACATCACAACAGCATTTCTAGACAACTGAGCGAAATCCTCAGCCTGTGCTGCAGTGCATATATTGGATATCATTACAATCTATTGCAAACGTGTATTTATAAATCAGGACTAAGTGCTGTTTCCATATCTGGATTCATTTTTATGCTCTAACAAAGGTCACAGGTTCCCAACCCTGGTCCCACCTGGAGTAACCTCCTGCCCTGCACAATTTAGTGTTTTGATTAGTTCAATTTACTGTTTGTCAATGCTCTGGTTCAGCTAATCAAATTATTCACACCCCTTTCTGGGTTGGAGTGGGCGTGCAGAAAGGAAAACATTGAAATGTGCAGGACAGTGGCATATGTGATGTAGGTGCCTTAACATCTTCACTGCACGTATAGACAAGTGTCTGCCTCTGCCTCTGTTTCCTTTAGATTACCCAGAACTGAAGAACATGGACCAAGCTCTCTTGAAACATTGTCACATGGCAGCAACAACATTTATACTGGAAGGAGTAAAACAGAATGCAGACAAGTCAACTATATGGTAATCTAATAATGTTATTTCTGTGTTTCTATGTCCTTTTTGTGTTTAAAGGTGCATGTGCACTAACGTACACATTTGTTCTTACAGCTCGTCCCTCGAAGACCTCAAATTTGATAGTGAGCGAGTGGATGTGTTTTGTGTGCTATATCAGGTGATCGCCTTCTTCAAAGTGTGTTGTATGCTGAGTGATTTGTAAACACATTTGTTCATAACTTTTCATTTTCTGTTTAGAAAAACAAAACTAACCTGGAAAAACTGTTGTCAAGGTAGGGCTCCGTGTTTTCCTTATAGGTTTTGATGGTGCTTTGGGCATAGAGAAAATTAGTAACAGTCACGTGAATGTTTGCACAGTGAGCTGGTCTGCTACAACAGCTATTGTCTCATTGTTATGTAAATTTGTGCCCTGCAATTATTTCTTTGTTAATTTGCTGTACTCGTGAATATACAAAAGGTACCTCAGGCTCTCTAAAAACATTTGATGTATAGATGTAAATAATAGATACCAATAAAGCCAGTCAGTAATTTTAACAAGTGATTTGATTGTTTTTCAGCATTGATAGATGCCCCCCTCACATAACAGATGTTTCTTGGCGCTTAGATTACTGCATAAAGGTAAGATGTCTGGTTTTTAAAAACAGAAAATGACGACACAACTCGTACTGAATGACGATCTGAATGACGCATATTGCTTCTGTTAGAACAGCCATGTGCATAAGGTCAATCAGCCATCATATCTGATTTCTTTCAACACTGAGGTATGTGTCTCTCTTTGTCATGGTACAAATATTGTAATTTTTTTGGCTTTAATGCAAAAGCAGAATCTATTGTATGCAAACGTGTGAGATTAAGGATGGTGCTGTGGGAATTGAACTTGCAACCTTCTGGTCAAAGTGCAGAACTTTGCATGAAAATAATTGCTTGAACATCTGTTTTATGGTTTTCGCTTGAATTGTCGTTTTTCAGAACAGTGAGAATAACGGCGCCTCTTCGAAACAAAATTTTAGCTGCACGTTGGAGCAACTTCAGGTATATTTATTTTAAAATGAAACCATCCTGTTTAATATTTCAAGCATATGCATTCCTTAGTAACAGTTTAACGCTTAACACAATTTCACAGGCCAGTATCCAGTGAGTTCACTAGTAATGCATTTAAGAAAGTTATAACAGAGCTGTCTAGCAGGATATGAGTTTGTTTTATATTTCTAGGTTACAACTTTGATTTACATAGTGTTTCATACATAAGTGGAAAAAAAAGTAAGCTGTTTTCACAAATCTCAGTGATAAGTTGAGGTATAATGCATGCAGATGTAGTCCAACCAGTTCATTTAGGTAAACCATCTCAAGGTCATAAAGGTGACCCTGGCATGACCATCTCACTCTATTCCATGTTCAGTAACGGCTTTGTCCTGGTCAGGGCAGTCGCATAAAAGAAATGGTTTACTTTTTTTTTTTTTTTTTTTTAATTATTGTCTGAGATTTTAAAGCAGTGTAAATCTGCATTGTACATGTCTTTATTTTATTTTATCTTCTATTCAAATTTACTTAGTATTTATCATGACCCCAGTTTTAGGCTAATTTTGTTGTTCCAGCCTTTTAAACCGTGTGTGGGGGAAGTATAATTAAAAATTTGAAAGAGCCACATATGTTGAAGCACTTTCTTCTTGATGGCTTACTTCACCCGTTAAAATAAAACTTTAGTATTAAATTGTGCTTTAAGTAAGTTTTTTTTTTTTTTTTTTTACACTGTCGGAATTTGCTTCCATGTACTTAAAAAAAAAATACTAACGCATGTTAAAAAAAAAAACAAGCATTTTATTTAATCGTTTGACCCTCTCGTGACGCGAAAAGGTAAAAAAAAAAAAAGTAGCGCGTGCCCCATCTAGAGCATTGTCCTTAATATTTGATGACGTTTTTTTTTTTTGTCACGTGCATCCTGAATTGGCTTACATACGTATAGTTAACATTAGATAATATCTGCTGTACGTGGAAGTTCATACATCAGTTTTAGTCTCATGCGTGCAAACCAAGTCATTATGCAAATTACCCGGCTAGATTATGTGGAATATATGAACCACATTACTTCAGGCATGTCGCTGTGCTTCAGTGATTTGTATAGGGCTAGAGGTAATTAAGATGTTTAGGACCGCGTTCATAATCTAAATAAAGTAGTAAAACATCTGAGCAGTTATTGTTTGGGGAAGATTGTATGTCCATCTGTGCTTTCGAGACACACGGTTTTTTTTAATTGACCACCATTTTAATGTAAGTGCATCATGTACGGTAAGTATAATGGAGAGCAAAAAATAAAAGGCCTCTAGAGTTTACAGCATGTTAAGTCGGTGATTTATAATGCACCCCTTATTTTTTCTAGAAGGGGAAAAAAGTAACGTGTGTAACGATTGTGAGGAAATTAATGTCTTGTACCCGGCTATAAGTAGGTTTTTAACAATAGTTCTTTTTGAAACTTTTTAGGATTTAGTGGGGAAGATGAAGGATGCAGCGAAGAGTGTGGAGAGAGCCGCCCAGCTATGAGGCTTTACCAGTTTATACTTCCGGTCTGCATTGTAATACGTTCAATCTTCATCCTCTACCCGACCAAGTCTATGCTTGATGTTGTTTTTTTGGGGGTTTTTTTTTTTGTACATTTCAATTTTCACAATAAAATAACAATCAAAACTCTCACTTGTTATTGTTGTTGCTATATGAATTATGGCATAATTTTGTGCGTGTATGTATAAGTTTAACTTTTGTTTGTGCAGCCCTTATTTGAAGCAAGCATTTTAAAGGGCGGTAATACAGTATTATTTGACTTGCAATAGTTACTTTAGCAGACCTTACATCAGGTTCAATCTTTCGATCAGACCAGTTCACTAGTACAGAAGACAAGAATATGCTCAAAATTCTTTTGTTTATTTTTATAGTCCCATTTAGCCCACAGGAAACCTGACACACTCTTTTCCTTATGTTCCATAAACATGCGGTCTAAAGGGCCAAGTTTACCCCATAACAATAACCAAAATGAAACAGGGACACCATATAGGCTACACCTTAGAAGTAAGGAGGAGTATACGAAAAAGGCAGGCTAATACCTATGTCTAGTCTTGTTTCGGAGAACTAGATTATTTAATAATCAAGTACAAGAATAAAGGAAACGTCTGTACTGCAAACGACGTCTTAAAGAGGTTATAGCCTGTTTAAACAGGCGACTCCTGGTTCTTTTAGTTTGAACTGCCGTCATGTTTGCACAGACTATACTTAATCTGTTAATTCTGTACCCTTTATTCTATCAGCATAGTCATGAATGTCATCTGTCTACTTCTGTTACACTATTGCTACCGCTGGGTTCAGTCCATCTATTACTGCAACATTTGCACCTAAGCTCCTGATCAATATGAACGCTCTGACTCCGTATTAAAGCTCATTTCTTGCACATGTCTTCTTCTGCACTTTATTGTTCAATTAATTGTTGACTGTTGAGCTGTACAGAGCTCCGTTACCGCCAACACGTTTGTGTGGCAGAATGAAGCAATGTTTGCCTGAAGATGTTCAAATTGTGCAAGAAATGCGCTGTCTGGGCCGCACTGACCATCTCCATTCTGTGGAGATGTGCATTTTAATCGTTAACAATGCAAAGAACACTGAGTATTTCTTTGCCGAGCATTGATCTGCTGACGGGTTGCTGATTCTTCTAACAGGCCTAGAAGATACATACGAATGTGTCATTTGTTCGCATTTTTGCGGCGTTTAACAAGAATCTATCGGTCTCCGTGAATGCACAGACGCAATGTAATGTCAATTTAATATTTTTTTTGAGACAAAGGGTTACTAGGCTGAACCGTTTTGCGACTGTATGATACAGACGTCGAAAACCGATACACGTGAGAAATGCCTATTCGGTTTTCTACGAGCATTTTCTAAAGCAGACTAATTTCCAGTTTTCATTCTCGCTGAGGATAGACGAGTCGACCCGTAGCTCTAATTCCCAGGCCGCCCTTAAGCAACTGAGTCACGTGACCGCACGGGGCGGTCGAACCGCAAGCCATTTTGGGGGACGGTGTCAGTTTCCACCGAGCCATCAGCGCAGCGCTGTACAAAGACGCGATTCGAGGATCTTAACCGAGAGAAAGGGCGTTTTTCTGCACTCATTTCAACATATACGGATTGGAATATAACAAGTCGGCATTATTTGCATCAGACACCCGGAAGGAACGTTTTCCCCGCGAATAAAATGCGCCGTAGCAACGACTCTGATTGCAATTGACAGCGTCTGCAGCTCTTTTTCAAAATGGCCGCTTGGCTCGCACTCGCTTTCTGCTGATCCACTCGCAACTTTTCATTGTCTAAACTCCGCTCGTGAGGATTCACTCCGGTCTCTCCCAGGTACGTGTTCTACGGGATCATTTCTTACCAATGTGTTTTTTCCAGACTGGCTGTCTTGCGTGAATCTGCCGGGTTTTGTGCGCTTATAATGGATACGCGTTTTTTCTGGATGCACGCGCTGACGGACAGAAGGGCTCGAGCTCACACAACCAACTCTCTGTCCACGCACGAGCTTCGGTTTTTAGTTCTTCTCCACTAGATGTTCTGATATTTCCGGCGTTATTTGTGTGAAATTGCGTGAAAGGGTGCGTGATGTGTCGCTTTAGCATGTTGCCGATAGCTTGTTGTTGAATTTAATGCTGATGTTCGGAATGGAACGAAGCCGCTGTCTCGTGCTCGCAAGCGCATCGAGTGAAATGTGCACGCGAGCCCGTGATCTAAAGGATATTTTGCTGACTGTATGACAGTACAATTATCCAATTTTATAGATATGCAATCTCAAACAGAGTGAGAACTCGATGAGATAAGTCTGGTGTGGGAAATGTCTTACTTTGTCCACGTTTTCAACTAAAATTCATAGAGTCGGATAATTGTCGGTGGCGAGTCGGAGAAACTGTCATAAAGACTTGTCTTTTTTTTTTTATTTTTTATTGTTTATTTTTTTAAAAGCCGTTGCGGGATTAAATTGTGAAATGTAAATGATGCAACATGATGTCCTTGTGAAAGATGCACGTTAAAATGAATTTTCTGAATAGTTTTGAGGTGCATCCAGGTGTGCTTGTGTTTACTGGGTTAAGCGGTTCCACTTTAGAAACCTGTACACCCTGAACATTGCTTACTTTTCAGACTACCTGGGGTCTATATATTTAGTGTCTTTATGAATACTGCTATACATATGCATAATGTTTTTGGTCTTGTCCCATGCATGCATATATATATATATATATATATATATATACTCCGTTTTGTGTGTGTCTGTATAATAATTTACCTGCACACATCGTTATTTGGTTCAGAAGTAATCATTTTGCCTGCATGTTTTGATGAGTTTATTCGGCCTTATTTTAAAATGATTTAGTCTACGTTCACATGGGCTATGTAAATAATCGCCATGTGATTTAGCCTTTCTTAACACTTATATTGGGGGCGTCACTCTGCAACTTTCTCACACACATGTTATTGTGTCCTAACGCAAAATGACACATTTGACGTATCCGTGTGCAAAAGCGCGTTGAGTTTTTCTGTGGTCACGTTATGGCTGCGTGTTTAGTATGAAGGCTCCGCCTACATTCGTAAATACACGCGTCTTGTTTGTAAAAAGGGCATGTGATGAATAGTCATCTCTAAATGACTCGCTTCCTCGGCCATCTGAAATACAGGTTATGGCCTATGTAACGAGATGCATGGCTGCACTACTAATCAACATGTGAGTCACAGGACCCGAGATGTACCGCTGTATCTTAAATTGCATCATGTATTTATGTTTAGTGTGTGTTCTTATTTATTTATTTATTTATATATTTATTTTCCCCTGAATATCCATACACGTTATTGACTTGTATAGGCCAACAACTAGATTGCAAGCAATAAACAGTAAGCTGAGATATATTTTTTGTATTCTTCATCGTGACCGATATACCTGAGAACTGCTACTTTTTACACTGCGTGTAAAGTGCTCGTTTGCTTTGGTCATGCATTTTGAGTTATTAGTCTGTAGACCCTGCGTGCATATTGCCCAGGCCCGGGACAAACCATTTATAATGGCCACCAAGGAGGCCCCCCCCCCCATACACACACACACACACACACACACACACAGAGCGAAATGTAAACGGCTTTAACGCAGAATCAAAGTGTAATGCAACATTCGATATTGCTGTAAGAGCTTTGTCACACACACCCAGTGCTTTGTGTGTTATGTTTTTTTTTTTTTCGTTTTCGTTTTCTGCACATGTCTTGTCTTGTGACGTGTCAGCAAGCTTGCGTGAATGAATATAGCCAGAGACCCTCTACACGTGAGAATGGCAATTATTAGCTCAAAACATTCAGTGAGTGTGGAAGGTCTTATCGCGAAAAACGTAGCAGAACAAACCGTTAAAAAACGAATTATTAACTTCCCTGATGAGGTTAATTTTTTTTTTTTCTTTTACCACCATAGTATGATGAAATAAATGTATTTCACCCTCCTGGGTCCGTGACCGGTTCCCTGGTTTTCCCACTTGACGTAAATAAATGAAAAGTGTAGTTTTGAGAGTACAAGTGCTAGTTTTCTTTGGCCTTCCTGGTTATGCGTGTTCAGTAGCGATTAGTCCGTTTTATCAGCCGCTTTTTGGAGGTCATATTTGTGCAGGGCCCCCTGCTTACATATTGCGAGCATGCAGTGTGGTGATAATGGTGTAGTATGGTCACACTGCTCTAGTTCATGTCTCTTATCAGTGGACTTCTTCAGTTTTCACTGAACAGGAACCTGTGTGAAAATTAAAGCTAGAGGGATTGTATAATCTAGGATTTATCCAGTGCTGTCCAGTTAGTCCTGCGAAGCATAGGCCTGCTGTATGTACACGAATATTTACCTTAGAAAGTTCTTGAGGAGGTTCAGTTACTGTCTAATCAGATGACGTGACAGATGACCCCGTGGCTCACCTTGCAGCTGTTTGTCTCATAAGGACGTTGACTGCCTATATTCATCATGTAAATTGATTTAATTTGGTTTATTCATTGTGTAAACTATCTATTATCAGTATGGCTCTATGACGTTTTGTAGCCACAGATGTGGTTGCATTGCAACAATGGGAAGGATTTCAGACTGAAAGTCTCACAACCTTTGGACTCTTCTCAGTCATGTCTGGTCTTGGGAGGAAATCATTGTGCATTTGCAAGGTTTTGTGAATAACTTGACTCAACCAACATGCTGTTTTAAAGCAGGGAGAGGTATCTAACGAGCCAAAGTAAAGTAGCAACTTCAAGTTGGTTTATGCAGCTTGTAACGTAATGTGTGCAGAAGTATATGGGCTGTTTCCACTCTCAAGGGGCTTTCTCACTGAACATCAGTGAACATTTTTAACCACAAACTGAAACGGAATTGCTTAGGGTGGTCTACATGGCTGAGTGTGAGTACACCAGAGGGAGGTGTACTGCACATGGCTCCAACTTGCTCATCATTAGCACTAAGTGGAGAAATGCACAGCAGCAGTTATAGCATTACTTTATTAATTTGGTATAATTGTAAACATTATTGCAGCCACTAGGTTACATAATGGCACTTTGAATTGTTGCCCCCTGAGAAGTTATGCAGCTTCTCTTTAATGGCAATATCAGTTACAATGTAAGATCAAGGTTTTCCTTTTTGCACAAATCAGGACATGCATAATATTAGGTTATTAGAGCATCAAATAAAGCAAAGATCGGCGTTTGAAGCTTTACTGAGTAGCCTAATATATCATAAACGGGTTAATTTCGCGATTTACATTTCATATTATCTCTTTTTTTTTTTTTTTTTTTAAATAACCATTATTAAAGCTAATTGCTGACATTGCTAAATGTGCACTCTTTCTCGTAAGCACTACCGTGAGGTATAACGGTGGGGCGGCTGTGGCACAGGTGGTAGAGCGGGTTGTCCACTAATCGTGGGGTTGGCGGTTCGATTCCCGGCCCACGTGACTCCACATGCCGAAGTGTCCTTGGGCAAGATACTGAGCCCCAAGTTGCCCCCGATGGCAAGTTAGCGCCTTGCATGGCAGCGCTGCTACCGTGTGTGTGTGTGTGTGTGTGTGTGTGTGTGTGTGAGAGAGAGAGAATG
Source organism: Noturus placidus (assembly GCA_022414735.1). Taxonomy (NCBI): domain Eukaryota; kingdom Metazoa; phylum Chordata; class Actinopteri; order Siluriformes; family Ictaluridae; genus Noturus; species Noturus placidus. The sequence continues at coordinate 110,130 of JAFFST010052314.1, forward strand.
GGTGAATGAGACAGTGTAAAGCTTTTTTTTTTTTTTGAATAAAAGCGCTATATAATTGCGCCATTTATATGGATTAGCGATGGGGGGAAAAAGATAATCTTTAAACCTGTAATGTCGCAAATAGCCTATGACTTGTGTTGTGTCCCACTCTATACACTACCACTTGGGGAGGGGGGAGCTCGGAGGTGTTGTTAAATGCATTGCAATGTCATCACATATAGGCTATATATAGGTGTGGGGGGGGGGCAACAATGCATTTTGTGTATTTTACCTTTAAACAGACACGTTTAACGGGTTGATTTGGATGCTGTGTGCATACGTTTCACCGCGTTTTAATCCGCTGTAGTTAATTTGGTGCCACGTGGACGAGAATGGAGTTGCTATAGAAACAGAAGCGTTTCCGCGTGCTCGTAACGCGCGCGGGTTCAGAAATGTTGTGTTGTATGTATGTATGTATTTATTTATTTGATACATACGGGAAAAAACGAGGCAATGTGCATGCAGCTGAAATGTCAGTGATTGCTAGAGCCTCGTTATCAGACGCATTAAGCATGTACAGCTTTAAATAGAGCTGGCAAAGCTCGAGATTTCAAGATTTTATTAAGTCAAGTAGATATGCAATGGTCTGTAGGATCGGACTGATGAGAGAAATTTGCATAATTTCAGAACTGCCCTAGTAGAAAGCCCAAGTATGCTAATCTGATGGATATTGTTGTGCACCAGCTATGATTTATTATTATTATTATTATTATTATTATTATTAATATTATTAATAACAACCGGTATGGAGTCTTTTTAAAGGTTATTTTGGGTCATTTTCTTGCACATCCTAATTCAGGCCTTGTTATAAGATTTAGAGCCTCCTCTTTGGAACATAATGCATTTTTGTTGGCTGTCATTCAGCTTTCCTCCTCTGCAAAGTCACAATGATTTCACACTTGCTCCTTTTTCTTCAGGACCATAACCTTCCATGACGATGCATCGCACAACAAGGATTAAGATCACAGAGCTAAATCCACATTTGATGTGTGTTTTATGTGGTGGATATTTCATCGATGCAACCACAATCATAGAATGCTTGCATTCGTGTAAGTTCTAAATTCATTCATATCACTCAGGCTTTAATTAATCTGTCAGCTGCATAAATAGGCTGCATACTTTACTAACCTACCATTTTTTCCCCTCTGGTCTAGTTTGTAAAATGTGTATTGTCCGCTACCTGGCGACCAGTAAATACTGCCCCATATGTGATGTCCAGGTCCACAAAACAAAGCCTCTCCTCAATATTAGGTAATGCATTTCTTTCTGTATTATGTCCTACAAGTGATAAATGCATTTAATAATTACAATTACTGACAGTGGGCATAATATTATTAGCTTTTATTCAAAAGACACAACCTTCATTTAATTTGCTATATTCATGAAAATGTCTGACGACGATGACAACCCTCTTGCATGCCAGTTGCTGCGTGTGTGCTTATGTAAAGAATTAATTCCTCTAAGAATGTGCTTTTTACTTTCGCAGGTCTGACAAAACTCTGCAGGACATTGTGTATAAGTTGGTTCCAGGTCTTTTCAAAAGTAAGTAATCCAGTAGACTATGCTGATGCAAATAACCAGACAAGATGGAAAATGAATAAGTATGAGAATACAACAGGCATATCCTGCTATTAATATAACATTTATTATTTTTTAAAATAAATTTGTTTATGGAAGTATTGTGATGGTTTGTTTTATAACTGCAGTTATGAGATGCTGCTTTCAGGTTTAACTCAGTGTCTCATAGAGGATGTCCTTATGCTGATTTATATATTATGGTCTTTGTCTTGTTGGCTGAAACACTACTCTAAAATGCTGCCTTCATAGACAGAACAATTTTGCATGTTCATCACATCATACATGCCAAATATTGTGCTCACCATATGTCTAGTTTTATAACTGTATGTCAAATGTGCATAGTGTCAACTAGTCTGTAAATGGATCGATGCTTGTATTCTGTTTTATCCTGAGTGCATTACTACTCTTTGCAGATGAAATGAAGCGAAGAAGAGATTTCTATGCTGAACACCCTTCAGTAGATGGTAAATCTTTTAACTTGATTTTTAACTGACTTTAATAATTGTTAGTCATTTGACTGATTTTAAATATCTAGTGACATATTCTAATATGATAATTAGAATTTATTGATCATTAAAGAGACACATGATTTAACTTATTATAATATTGATTACTATCCTTTTATTAATAAATTATCAATTTAATTTGCCTTTTTAAAAAAAAAAGCTGCAAATGGTTCTAATGAGGATCGTGGTGAAGTCGCTGATGAGGATAAGAGAATCATCACAGATGATGAGATTATCAGTCTGTCAATAGAGTTCTTTGACCCCAAGTATGTACTTTGAAACTATAAAAATAAATCTTCCAAAGACACATAGAGCTCCTATGTATAAAGTACCTGTTGAATTTTTCAGGGCCAAACAGCAAGGTAGTGAAGGGGAGAAACAGACTAAGGATGAGGTAAAATGTCTAAATGATTAATATAGTTACATATGTCTATTTAATTCATGTACCTTGGTAATGCTGCTTGTTTTCCAAATGAACGTTTTAAAATATTATTTGTTCATTTGGGAGTGTTTTAATTTTTCATGTCTCTTTTTAAAGGTAAACAACAAGAGGTACTTGCAGTGTCCTGCTGCCATGACTGTAATGCATTTGAGGAAATTTCTGAGAAGTAAGATGGACATACCATGCACCTTCCAGGTAATCTGACTTCCACTTATTAACTTCTCTCTT
>JAFFST010052314.1:123335-136836 GCA_022414735.1 Noturus placidus
TGCATTTTGTGTTTACTTGTGTTGTCCTTGACTATTGTTTAAATTGGTTTGATGTTCCGAAACACTTAAGTGTGACAAACATGCAAAGGAACAGGAAATGAGGAAGGGGGCAAACACTTTTTCACACCACTGTATTTAATATGTAAGTAGATATGGCCTATCATTTATTTATGAGAGAATATTCATAACACAACTAATATGGATTGAATATTAGATTTAAGATTTATTTAAGCAAAATATTTTACCTGAATGAACATAAAATTTTGGATTGATGGCATTCTTTTGGCATATAGGTCTTATGAAGAGCTTACATTTCATTTATCGTAACTGTCTTGTTACGAATGTTAGACTTCTGATTTCCAGATGAACGTGACATTATATAACGCATGCAGTCATCTATACTGGCTGGCACAATGGCTATTGGGAACATATTAATCTTTGTCAGTCCCCTTATCATGCAGCTAGTTCTTGCTTTTTTGGTAAAACTGCAGCATGCTGTGATTAGTTTATTTAGTGTTACAATGACTGATTATTATTTGTTTCTCCCTGTCTGTTCAGATTGTTTCTACCAGTAAGTATAATTCAGCCACTGACACACACACACACACACACACACACACACACACACACACACACACAGACACATGCAAATGACAGCGGTAACCTGTCAGAGGCACCAGGAAAGGGAGACATTCTGCAACTCAACAGACTGGAAGACTCTCTAATTATTACTTCAAAGAATTGATTATCTTGACCTGCCTTTGTATGTATAATGACAACACAGTAGCTATTAGTATTGAGAAAATCCTGAATCCAGTATCATCAGTGTTATATTTAAGTTGTTGGTTGGGTTTCTGATATTTTAGTATGTATTCTTGCTTAATAAATAGTGTCCCAGATTCGTCCAACTTTAAATACTACCTGTAATATAATCTAACACAATGCCCACATACACCCACCCACACCATATGCACACATGCACACCCACCCACACACACACACCCACACACACGCACACACACATACGCACACCTACCCCCCCCCACACACACATTCCTGTTATTGCCAAAACAAACAGCATGTGGCTCAAGCAGCTCAAGCAGCTGTGCAGTTACCCACCAAGCCCAAAACCAACTATAACCAGGATGCCAGCAAACACTGATGCCACAAGGTCTGTTTCTAAACACTGAAAATAATTTAGTGCTGGATGTGTGCAAATAAGCTGTCCGTCCCTTATCTTAACTGTCCAAAAATCATTTTGATGCAATATGTATAAAATTATAATTCTAAAAATTTTTTAGTATTACACAGTGCATGCAACCGTCACAACTTTGAGCATGCTGAATATAAAAGATAACTTCTTAAGTTCTCCCTAGATAATTACTAAATTGTCAGAATAGTTTAGAAATGACATAATAAGCAGTAAATAAAAATTGCAGATTTTCCTTAAAAAATTACTTTGATAGTGAATTTATGAGACAACTGCATGAATAGCAGCTTGCTTCATGTTTTCATTCAACCCATCATGAATGAATTTTTTCACCTTGTACTTTGAAATCCAGTCACAGAACGAGGGCAAGAGCTATAGGAACTGATGGTATTTATACCACAGTGTGGAAAAGCGTGTTATATTAGAAAAGGAAGAGGAAAAACACTTTAGACACATTTCAGAACAGCTTTACTATCTGTGTAAATGCTACTGACTTTCTGGGTTGGGAGGAAATCCCATTTTTATATGTTAAAATAAATTGTTATTATTATTTTTTTTTTATCATTTCCCTTCCATTTTTTATGTGATCGTGCAGTTCTTGTAGAACGTAATAAAAAATCAGCAACATCTGTCACTCAACTGTTCCACCTGCTTGTTGCAATAAAATATGTAAAAGATCCAGTAACAAGCAGACGTGTTCACAGTTGCAGACATGCTTAGGAAAGCTAACATAGTAGAAATACCAGATGATACAAATTTAGTTATTACAATCCTCCACTAACATGCTTATAAAAGTCAAGGCCAACTGTTTTTTATTTTTATTTTAAAATCACACTTTTTTTCTTGATCTGAGGTGAAAATCCCAAGGAATCCCAACAGACATTTCTACAAAGTAATATTATGAATTGAAGTAATAAACACTGTCTATAAAGAAATCCTTTACCAATAAATTGGTGAAGACTGCAATTTCCTCTCCTCTTTGTGGTTCTGGCTTTCTAAGGGCCAAAATGAGTGTGTAAGGAAGAACGTCACTGCTCTGATTCGGGAAATGATAAAACATGCCCCTGAGGTATCGGCTACACGTGCAACATACCTCCTAAATCATTTCAAGCTGCAGAGAATCTTCTCTGGGTTTCCTCTTTAGTTGTGCTGGATGGCGGTGAATGTTGCAAGTGTAGAAGTTCTGATCGAGTACCTTGTGACGCTTCCAAATGCAATGGTACACACTCTCAAAAACACTTTAACTTGTTATTGTGACTATGCCCTAATGATGCATGTCACTAACACTGAAAAATGTGAATGGTGTACAAAACCTGATATGTGAAACATGAGTAAACTTATGATCAGTATTTGAAACACAGATCTGAATGTCTTATATCACATATGCCATAACATATATGGCAGGGCATGCTGTTCTAGGAAACACCATAAACTTGTGTGATATGGCTAACCCTGAAGTTAATGATTTTTCAGTAACAGAGATTTTCTCCCTCTGTTTTTCATTTTCCAACAATTACTTTTTTAAAATGACTTATTTAAAGAACAACATGTCATAATTTTTTCTCCATTTATTGTTATGTTTAATGTTCCGGACCTTCAGCAAAGCAAGTTAGCTATGCTGCGTCCAAATTCGCCTACTTGTGCTATGCACTAAACGTATGTACCACTTTTTGTGAAGTAACAGTACATACTTTTGAGTGTGAAGCAAAAAGAGTACACAATTACTGAATACACAATTACACAAATACAAACACATCATGTAATGGAAGAGAACGTTGTTGCTCGGTCTTTTTATCTGACCATACAAGATAAACATGATACTATTTTTACACAACATCCAACCATTAATCTTACATGACTATAAAAAAAACTTTGGTAAGTGCTTAACATTTAGGTTCTTACACTTAAATGAAGATTCATCAGTGACGTTACACTCATCCACCATGTTTGCAGGTTAAATTCGGCGAAGCAAGCTGTCAAAAATCTCCTCTCTCAAGCAAGGAGTTGTGGGCAAAATGAACTGAAAAAGTATCCTTGGATCCACACTTCAAAAATCTACCAGAAATTGTAGATCTTTGTGATAGTCATTTCAACATACTACAATTTGAAACACACTAATTCTAATCTTGGATACTATTTAGGATGTATAGTAGGCAAATTGGGATGCAACATTAGTGCTATCATCTTCGCTATAATAGCTACAAACCGTAGTTCCATCAAACGCTTTCCTTTTGCTCTCACACATGAATTTTATAAGCCAAATAAACAAGCTTAACACACCGTCATGTTACTGAGAAACCTCAAAGCTTTTTGCTGTGAAGACTTCCCCAAAGTCTCAGTGATCTAAAGTTTTTGAAGATCATTGAGACTACTGAGGATAGTACCACTTCAAAACCATGAATATAGCTTTGAACCACAATTCTTCTGAAAAGTCATGCTGTGATGGCTTACGACTACAGTTCCTATGATAAATTTAGGACTGCAATTACCACAAACAGTTTTACACTCAAGTCTCCATCAGTGAACAGTGGAGAAGGTCAACAAAACAGACTTCATGTGAAAACTGTAACAACTTTTCTGGTTACACATTTGAACTTTTTTGACCATGTAGTACACAGTTATAGGAGGGATTGATTTATAATTGCACTGTCAATCTGGTGTCACTCACATGAGGTTGGGTTACCTTTTCAATCTGGTTTCTCTCAAGATTTCTTCCTCATATCTTCTTAGGGAGTTTTTTCTTTGCCATCTTCGACTCTGTCTTGCTCATTAGGCATACATTCACACATTTAAATTTTATATCCTGAATTAATTTATTTCTGTAAAGCTGCTTTGTGACAGTGTATATTGTTATAACCATTATACAAATAAAATTTAATTGAATGAAATTTATAGCTTTGCCTCTGACAAGTACAAAGTTATGATGCTGGATACTCCTTCCAAAAATGCTAACACTTACACAGTCCCTGTGCAGGTTGTTACTGTAGAAACAATAACTTACTAGAATGTACTAGAACAAGCATATTAATTCGAACCCTACAGCTAGCATATATCATGAAATTGACAATATTTTGATTATTTTCTGATGATCAATTATGATATAATTGAGTGAAATACTGCACAATAGTGTACAATGCCTTGAATTATAGAATGTACCACACAGTTAAATGAATACATGATGCATATTAAAAATGCTTTATGAAAACATACGTAACAGGGTAACGCTCATTTATAGGGTTCTCATTAGAACTGTTTTCCTAAAGGGACAACCAAGAACCTTTATGGGTTATACATTTTTGTATAGCATCCAGGCTGTTGTCCTCTGTGTAGTCTCTCTGTGTCGCCCCCTGCTGTTTGAATTGTGCGTTTAAGTACAAAATTATTGAACAGCTGCTGGACATATGGCATCCAGGTTCTTTGTTACTGTTTATATTTCTTGGCTCCGATCAGGTTACACTTTGAATTAAATGCTTTGTTTTTTATCATTCCAACTTAAGAGCTTTTGTACCAGTGACCATAAGACACAAATAAAATAAAATATTAATAATAATGAATTTAATTTAGATAATTGTAGGTCACTCTGAATAAGGGCATCTGCCAAATGCCATAAATTATCAAATTGAGAGTAATTAGTTAAGTGGGGTAATCTGTGCAGTAATCAATAATCTTTAAATATGTAGAGATGTAATTCATTTGCTTTTAAATAGTAAGGATGGCTGGCTTTTATGGATTCCTTTAAAATGTGCTAGATGTCATCCGGGTAGATACCATTCAGAGGATTACAGGTGTAGCAGAACTATTTTTACTTCTTTAATCCTCGCAGCATATTCATTATTGTTTGTTTGTGATAAATGCCTAGTAATCTGTATTGTTTTAAACGTAACATACATTAGATATTCTCCTTTGCAAACTGCTACCTTTTAGTTCTATTTAATTATCATTTTAGTCAAATTTGTCATTCCTTATCAAAAAGCTTTTCTGTTTCTGACAAAGAGACTCTTTGGTAGAACTTTCTGTGGAGCCAAAACTGCATCCAAATCTGACAGCTATGCCTATCTCCTTTATTTTTTAATGATTTAGAAATCAAATGGCAGTGAATGAACTACATAACTGATTAGTGAGACTGATATCTCTTGGCCAAATGAAAGACTTTGGGGGTGCTTATAGAGTGAGAAAATGGATCTCAATTTGAAATCCTGTGAAATGTATCCATCCAAAATTGAGAAATCTTGAGCTTGGACTGTTCAGTTCATTCACTCACACTTTATTAAATTTTTTTATTTATCTATCTATCTATGTATTTATTTATTTATTCGTCATTTTATTCACTTATGGTCATGGTTTTTTTACTTGCTTTATTTGTCCATGTGGCAAATCAATAGTGAAAATGTCTTTAGTAGCATTTGAAAATGTCCTCAGATCACATTCAACACATTGGACACATTGGACACATTTTCTAACTAGTTTCGATGGACAGAGTTTCACAGCACCACATTTGGGTTTGGTTTCTTTGTTATTCACATTATTATTTCCTAAAAATGTCCTCAAAGTCTTATATCCTGAACCACTGTTAGTGGAGTATAACATTCATGATATACATTGCTTTTGTATTTAAGACAATGTAATGTATTTCAAATAATTTATGTGAACTAAATCAAAGCAAAATAAATCTTGATTTATTAATTGGTTCAGAGAAATATTTATTCTTTAGGAAATTTTATTCTATTCTTAATGTAAGAAAATAAATCCTCGATTGTGATACATTTCATCCTGTTTATATTGTATGCCATCACAGTACATGATCCTCATCAGTAAGAGTTTTTTTCCATTGCACCTCATCACCCACTTTACTCTTGGCTGCCTCTGACCCATGCAACTGACAGTCCACTTCTATTCTCATCCATCATAACGTGCCACCAGTACATTCCAGGAATAACAGATAAAATGGCCGCGTTCTGCCTCTCAGTGTGGAATGTGACAGGTTCTTCTCTTCTCAGAAGAGATCCTTCTCTTCTCTTGTTTTGCACTTGTCATTCGGGTCACCAGTGCTCTATCATGCTTCAGATATAAACCTTCATCTCTCATGCAGTGTGACGTGTTTCTGGCTTTGAAGTGAGCAGAACATCCAAGATGTGTGTGTGTGTGTGTGTGTGTGTGTAGCAGGCTCTACACACTAGCCTAAAGAGAGCAAAACTAATGCATGACAAATGGAAGAGCTCCTCACTTTTGAGCTGCCCGTTTGCTTTGAAGAACTGTTGTGTGTAAATATTCCATTTGAACAACCTGAGCTGCATTTCATGGGTTGATAAGACAACATAACAAATTGCATTGGAGGTGGCAGACCCTATTTGCACAAGCTGCAGAATGCTGAGCTTTCTGGTTCATGTGGATGGGTTCAGTGCTCACATAAATAAAGAGAGTAATCTATGAAAGCATTTCTCACTAGTTCTCACCTGGGTTACCTTAGGTTTTAAAGTAAAAAAATAATTTTATATAATATTCATAATTTACCCTAGTTTCTTTTGGAAGATCATTAAAATGAAAAATGAAAAGCAGTGATAGCAAAAACAGAGGTGAGTGTTACATTAATTTAGTATGTTTGCTTCATGAAAAATAACATGCAAATATGACAAATAAACAGTCTATTTCCAGATAGATGTTTTTTTTCGCCTACAGCCAGGTTGTCTGTTACTGTTCAGATTTATGGTCACTGTCTATTAAATGCTTTGGTTCTTACTTTTTCTAAGTGACCACGAGACACCAATAATAAAATTAGAAATGATCAAATAAAGAATAATTAATTAAGCGTCCATCTGTAACCACAATCTGGGGGTAGTATGTAGTAATGTGTAAACACGTTGTGTTTAAATAGTGAGGATGACATTTTAGTTTTTATATCTTCCTTTAATTTAATTAAGGTGCTATCTTCCTGGTTATGGTAGATGGCATGCAGAGGATTAAAGACGGAGCAGAACTGCTTTAAAATTCTTTAATCCTTACAGCAGCACTAAATAGTTAAATATCATGCTGCTTTGCTTATTTCTTATTTGTGATAAATACTTGCCAATTATTTGTTTTAAATCGAACTTAACATACATCAGACAATAATTTTTGCAAACTCTTTTTTTCTCATTTAGTTTCCTTACTATTACAATAAAATACTTAAAACAAAGGAAATGTTATTTAACATTAAATTAATTTAGGATGGGGGCACGGTGGAGTAGTGGTTAGTGCATTTGTGTCACACCGCCAAGGTAGAGGGTTTGATTCTTGCTGTGGCCCTGTGCGTGCGGAGCTCTCCCTGTGACTCCGGGGTTTCTCACTGGCACTCTGGTTTCCCCTCCCAGTCCAAAGACATGATTGTAGGCTGATGCATGTGCAAAACATGTTTGTAGTGTATGAATGGGTGTGTGATTGTGCCCTGCAATGGACTGGCACCCTATGTATACCTGTACCAATGCTCCCTGGGATAGGCTCCAGGTTCCCTGCAACCAAGTAAGGATAATCAGCACAGAAAATGGATGGATAGATGAATTTAAGATATATTACTTTATGAGATCATGCATTAGGTTTATGATAATGTCAATATCTATGTTCGAACTTTATATATTTATTTCTCTGTTTCCAAATGTGTGAGGAACACATACACACACACACACACACACACACACACACACACACACACACACACACACACACACACACACACACACACACACACACACACACACACACACTCACACACACACACACACAGAGAGTATTTCACAGATCTCTGACCTTACTTCAAATGGAAAATCACAGTCTTTGTTCTTTGTATATAAGTGCATTTGCAAACTGTGGATGTTGAATAATACAAAAACCCACAGCATTGATCCATAGTTTCACCTTCCTGCTTAAACATACCACTTCCTCCTAATGTCCTAATGTTCTTTCAGAAAGAGAGAAGTTGAAGAACAAGAAGAAGAAGAATGTCACACCCCTCTTCATCTTCCTTCACTGGCTTCCTGTAGCATCAAATTCAAGGCCTTGATGCTCACCTACAAGACCTTGTCTGGAACAGCACCCTCCTAACTCAACTCTCTCCTGATGGCTTACGTTCCCACACGCAATCTGCAATCGATTAGCGACCGACGTTTAGTAGTTCCTACTCAGCGTGGCGCAAGATCCCTTTCCAGAACCTTCACAGTAACTGTTCCTCAGTGGAGGAATGAACTTCCAACCTTAATCTGGACTGCAGAATCTCTCACCATCATCAAAAAACAGCTAAACACCCACCTCTTCCGTAAACACCTAACCAACTCATAGAAGAAAAAAAATGCCTTTTTGCACTTATACCTCTACTCTGTACACTTTGCTTCTTCTAGAACTCAATTAATGGATCTTGTACAGTAGCACCACTTGTATTGTTCTCTGCTTGATATATCGCCATGCTTGTTTTTTTCTCCTTTGTAAGTCGCTTTGGATAAAAGTGTCTGCTAAATGAATAAATGTAAATGTAAGAAGAAGAAGAAGAAGAAGAAGAAGAAGAAGAAGAAGAAGAAGAAGAAGAAGAAGAAGAAGAAAAAGAAGAAGAAGAAGAAGAAGAAGAAGAGGAAATATTTCACTGAATATAGGTTTTAGACTCCTTAGTAGTCACAATCTTAGTAGTCATTATTTTGGTTTATCTAATTTTTTTGTCTACAACATCCCTTCTTATACAAATGACTTAATAGACTGAAATATTTGAATCTTTTTATTTATTTATTTATTTATTTATTTATTTATTTATTTATTTATTTATTTTTGTTTTTTTACAAAAACCAACACAACACATTTTTTTTTCTGTTTTAGACCCCCATTTGCAAAAATTACAGAATGCTGAGCATTCTTGTTCATGTGGATGGATTTTCTTACTAGCTGTTAACAAAAGAGAAAAAAAAGAAAATTATAGCTAAATACTTTTAATATTGTGTTATATTTACCCTAGATCGTAAAAAAGAAGCAAAAGCAGAGGTGTGTTTACATTAAATTAGGATACTTTATGAAAATAGGATAACATATATATAATGTATATTATAAGTATGGAAATCTATTACTAAATTGGAGGATATAATAAAAATAACTGAATCAGGATCAGTCAGAAATTCTCTATAACATATAGCATATACAGTTAAGGTCATATGTTTACATACACCTTGCAGAGTCTGCAATGTGTTAATAATTAAAAAATAAGAGGGACTGTAAAAATTGTATTTTGTTGGTTATTTCTTGCTGCCCTGAATAAGCTTTTTTACATAACAGATGCTTACACACTGTGTGGTCCACAAGCCACTATAATAACAGAATTTTCACAAATGAACCCATTCAAAAGTTTCCATAGGCTTGATTATTAATACTGTGTGTCCTTGTTACCTGGATGATCAATGACTGTTTTTATGTTTTATGAGAGTTTTTCACGAGTCCCTTGTTTGTCCTGAGCAGTTAAACTGCCCACTGTTCTTCAGAAAAATCCTCCAGGTTGTGCACATTGTTTTCCAGCACCTTCTGCATATTCAACCCCTTTCCATCAGTAGATATATGATGTTGAGATCCATCTATTTACACTGAGAACAATTGAGGGACTTGTACACATCTGTTACAAAATGTGCAAACATTTACTGATGCTAAAAAGCCAACACGGTACATTAAGAGCCATGGGGTTTAAACTTTTCAACAGGAAGATCGGTGTAAAAAAAAATATGCAATTTTTCACGAGCCCTCTTATTCCTTTTTTACTTATTGACATTTTGCTGGCATTTTGACGTAGGGATTATAATTACTAAAAAATAAAAAAAATAAAAATAAAAATAAATAAATAAATAAATAAATAAATAAATAATTACTAAAAAAGCACTTTTATTTCATACATATGGAAAGCTCAGAAACATATTCATTTATTGTGACAAGATGAAGATTAGGTTAATAAGGCTTTTCAATATTCTTATAAAACAAATATTTAGCTTTTCAAACCAACTTGTCTTTTGAGCTGCATTTATGACCCATTGATTTCCCTGCACCTTTGTCTCACATGCTGTTGCAGTAAGAGTCACCAGTGTGTGTCAGCGCTTCATACCCTGCATGTCTATCTATAGCGAGTGTGGGTCTATCAGATGTCTCTGGCAATTCAATACTCCTTGTTTATCTGTGCTGCAAATTTCTTTATACTCAAATATGCTGTGGGAGACTCACAAGATGGTATGTGGAAATTTACTTTAACTCTTATTAAGTATGTCCTAATTTTGCTATATTTATGATGATCTTCAACAGCTTTGAGTTCAAAACATTGTGTGATGCATCACATTGCAAATCCAAATAACTGTATGGTTTTGTTTTATGATCATATAATGCTTATGTTCATAATTGCCTCTGTTTTCTTACATTTGTTAGCTCTACCTTGTTTTTTGGGCTGCTGTAATCAGAGTTTGTTTGCAATTTCTCCCCATGTGTCACCTTCCCCTCCAGTGGCTGATCCTACCTTAGGCAATGTTCTACTGCAGGAGAGGTGAGAAGTGTGTAGCTTTTAGCTTTTCTATCATTATTTTTAAAAGTACTTAACTTATACCATCAAATAGGGCATTATATATGTACGGTCTTACATCAATTAGCATTTTTATGGCAATATACAATACCATTCTATGAAGTAAAATGATCTTTTATGACAACAAGGCCAGTATTAGTATTAGTATTAATCTACATACTTTACAATGGATATAAAAGTCTACACACCCAAGTTTAAATGGCAGGTTTTTTGTGATGTATTAAAAAAAGAAAAAGAAACCAAGATAAATCATGTCAGAACTTTTTCCATACTCAATGTGAAATTACAATGTATAAAAATTAAGTGAAAAACAATATGGAACATTTTTAGGGAAAAATAAAAAAATAACAAACTTACAGTTGCATAAGTGTGCACACCCCTAAACTAATATTTTGTTGAAGCACTGTTTGACTTTATTACACCACTCAGTCATTTTGGGTATGAGTCTATCAGTTTGGCATAGCTTGATATGGCAATATTTTCGCACTCTTTCTTGCAAAAACATTCTCGATCCATCATATTGTAAGGAGAAAGGGTGCTACTCCATAGCCCAGAAATGTAAAGAATATGAGAGATTGTTGTCACATGCAGACAGTAATGAGTATTTGTCGGATATTCCTGCAACTCCTTTTATATTGCTGTAGGTCCCTTGGCAGCCTCCTCTGTACTTTTTTGTTTTGTCCTTTTGTAAATTTTGGAGGGATGTCACCATGGTGCTCCATTTTCTCCATGTGTTGATGATGACCTTCACGATGTTCCATAATATATCTAATGTTTTGGAAATCCTTTTATACCCCTCTACTGATCGAAATCTTTCGACAAGCGAGATACCATGCATTCTTTGTAAGCTCTTTGCAGATCAGCAGTCGGACGTAACCAAGAAGAAGTCAACAAAATCCTACAGAAACAGATGGTCTTTATTTGGGGTTAAATAATATAATTTCATTAAAGTCAGCTTTTAGATAATGACTTTTGAACATGAGATTGAATGTGATTGGTTCATTCTGAACACAGCCACATCCACAGTTATAAAAGGGTGTGCAAACTTATGCAACCAGGTTATTGTAAACTTTCTATTTTTCCTATTTTTCCATAAAATGTTTCTGATTGTTTTTCACATAATTTTATATGTTGTAATTTCACACTGAGGGTCGAAAAAGTTCCGACATGATTTATCTTAGTTTCAATTTTTTACATCATGTAAACCTGTGTGTGGTGTGTAGACTTTTTATAACCAATGCATTTTTTACAGGAAATAATTATACTAGCTGCAAGAATACAAACAAAGTTTGAAATATAATGAGATGTGATGTAAAGTGCTTTAGTTCTCCTATACCACAGGACATATTGCTACATCTTTTGTCATACTTTTATTGTAGAACATCCATAAAACAGATAAGTTCCTGTTATCAGTACATTGAAGAAAACCTACTGTTACTGCAGTGGGAATCTACTTGAGTAATGGAAACTAAAAATCTAAAATCTAAAATTTGAAATGCTTCAGCCAAAAAGAAACAAAAAAGAAAACAGCAGAAATGTCCCCTTATGTAGTGGATTAGCCTCATGTTTTATGTTAGCTGCTTTAGTTTTCCTGGAGCTGTAAAACAAAAAGTTTCAGACTCACTGCTCATCAGTTAACATCCATTTTCATCATTTTGCGTCAAGAAACAAACACCCAAATAACACAAAAGCAGGTTGTAAGGGATCAGATTCAATAAATATCCTCAACAACATATGAATAACCTGTTCTGATTTACACCCAGTTCAACACATTGATTTACTACATGGTATAAATGATCTGAACACAACTTCCTTCTTTTCTTTTATAGAGCATGTCCATCCTGGGCTGAGGGAGAGAAGTTCATACCTTCTCAAGCTGATCAAAAAGCACTTCCATATGTTCATCAAACTGTTAAAGAAATGCACAGGAAGAGGAACAGTAGCATGACTTGTATGTAATATACTTGCACATATCCACACAAACAAAACATACAGGGTGAAAGCTGCACCATAAGCTACCTAGTCCTATCTATCTATCTATCTATCTATCTATCTATCTATCTATCTATCTATCTATCTATCTATCTATCTATCTATCTATTTTTATATTCATTTATATTATATCTCAATTAATTATCTTTTATTTGTATAGTCCTTTTAACAATAGATTTAGCTTCACAAAAATCGTGATACAGCTGTAGATCCTTAATGAGCAAGCCAGAGGAGACAGTGGAAAACTCAGTGAGATGACATAAGGATGAAAATTTGAGAGAACCTTGAGAGGCACAAAAGGGGAACCCATCCTCTTATGTGTGACATCAGATAATAGGATTATGAATAAGTGTGTTGAAAGAATTTTCAGTGTGAGTATATTGTGAGAAAAAAAGTCCTGGGACAGGTACAGAACAGCCATTATTATTACAGCTGCAGCTCTTAGACACATGTCTAAAGTAACCAGTTGAAATGATCCCCCGATGGAAAGGTGACACTTAGACGTAAACTGTTTTGCAGTTGGTTTCAGCTGCCTTGAGATCATTGACAAGATTCTCCCATGTAGTTCTGGGCTGATAAAAATGTTTACGTGCGTTTTTCTGGATTTTGTTGTTGTTATTCTGTCTCTCACTGTTCAAATAAACCTACCATTATAATTATAGACTATTATTTCTTTGTTAGTGGGAAAACGTACAAAATCAGCAGGGGAACAAATACTTTCCCCCCCACTGTATGTATAT
>JAFFST010052314.1:145033-160799 GCA_022414735.1 Noturus placidus
TAAATATATTGTGTTGTGTATTTAGGACCCCACCAGTTAGATGAAATGATTTCTCATTCAAGAGAATATGAGGGTGATAACCTGGTAGGTCCTGTCAACCTTGGCCATGTGGTGTCTGAGAAAACCCTGCTGGATCTTCACAGAGAGCTCATCCAGCCTGCACTCTTTGATTCTTTCACCTCAACTGGTGATTTTTCACACTTTGTCATACTTTCATTTACATTTATTTATTTGGTATACACTTTCATTTAGGCAGAATCAAATTCAAACATTGAGTAATTGATGGTTAAGGGTCTTGCACAAAGCTTTAACAGTGGCCCTGATGGCAGTCCTGTGATTTATTTGTCCTGGAAATATTTGTACATTCGAGTTATTGTTTTAAAATACAATAAACAGGACTACTTAACATTCAGTAGGTTAGGTTGGTAAAGCAACATTTATGGAAAAAAGCACATACATTTACCTTATAATACATGAAAAACATGTGAAGGTGTACATTTCACCCTGATATAGCTCATGTGCATTCAAATAAGCACATGACATCATGTCAACAATATGTGATCGTATATGAAAAAGAATGATACATGTGAGTTATCACACCTGATAATAAAACCATCAGAAACGTGAAAATAAACAGTCATGTATTTATATCATTTATAAAAATACATGTGCTACACATGAAAATTCCACTACAAACTGAAGACTCTGAAGAGTCTAAAACCTAATTTCTAATTTAACTTATATACATATGCTAGTTGAATGAAGTTCATCTGACTTTTCTGTAAAGGAATTACAAGTACCTTCTTTGTACATATTTGCTTATTGAAATTTAAAATATGTCCAGGTTTAAACATCAGTATTGGTGCCACCTAACAACAATTACTGAGAATATAATGGGTAACAATGTAGCTATAACTTGGTGCAAATATCGCAAGTTGAACAAGTATATAGTGATGTATGTGAGAAATATTACTACATTAGTTTTAGTAGAAAGAGTAGTACTTAATGGTATGTACAGTATATATATATATATATATATATATATATATATATATATATATATATATATATATATATAAAAAACTGAAAATTGTAGGTAGGCACAGTTAATAAAATTCACCTAAAAGTATGTAGTTATTGATAATGAAATGTCCAGATATGTTCATTAGGTGCTGCTATATACTTGGTATTCTAATTAGACACTATGTACAGTGGGGGAAAAAGTATTTGATCCCCTGCTGATGTTGTACGTTTGCCCACTGACTAAGAAATGATCAGTCTATAATTTTAATGGTAGGTTTATTTGAACATTGAGAGACAGAATAACAACAAAAAAAATCCAATGTCAAAAATGTTATAAATTAATTTTCATTTTAATGAGGGAAATAAGTATTTGACCCCCTCTCAATCAGAAAAATTTCTGTCTCCCAGGTGTCTTTTATACAGGTAACGAGCTGAGATTAGGAAATTAGAGATTTTATACAGCTTGTTACCTGTATAAAAGACACCTGTCCACAGAAGCAATCAATCAATCACATTTCAAACTCTCTACCATGACCAAGACCAAAGAGCTCTCCAAGGATGTCAGGGACAATATTGTAGACCTACACAAGGCTGGAATGGGCAACAAAACCATTGCCAAGCAGCGTGGTGAGAAGGTGACAACAGTTGGTGCGATTATTCGCAAATGGAAGAAACACAAAAGAACTGTCAATCTCCCTCGGCCTGGGGCTCCATGCAAGATCTCACCTCATGGAGTTGCAATGATCATGAGAACAGTGAGGAATCAGCCCAGAACTACACGGGAGGATCTTGTCAATGATCTCAAGGCAGTTGGGACCATTGTCATCAAGAAAACAATTGGTAACACACTACGCCGTGAAGGACTGACATCCTGCAGCGCCCCTGCTCAAGAAAGCACATATACATGGCTGTCTGAAGTTTGCCAATGAACAATTGAATGATTCAGAGGACAACTGGTTGAAAGTGTTGTGGTCAGATGATAACAAAATGGAGCTCTTTGGCATCAACTCAACTCGCCGTGTTTGAGGAGGAGGAATGCTGCCTATGACCCCAAGAACACCATCCCCACCGTCAAACATGGAGGTGGAAACATTCTGCTTTGGGGTGTTTTTCTGCTAAGGGGACAGGACAACTTCACCACATCAAAGGGATGATGGACGGGGGTATGTACCGTCAAATCTTGGGTGAGAACCTCCTTCTCTCAGCCAGGGCATTGAAAATGAACCAAGTACTAAGTCATGTTTTGCAGAGGGGTCAAATACTTATTTTCCTCATTAAAATGCAAATCAATTTATAACATTTTTGACATGCGTTTTTCTGGATTTTTTTTGTTGTTATTCTGTCTCTCACTGTTCCAATAAACCTACCATTAAAATTATAGACTGATCATTTCTTTGTCAGTGGACAAACGTACAAAATTAGCAGGGGATCAAATACTTTTTCCCCCACTGTACTTACATTTCATATGTATTGCTTATATGGATAAGATTGATCCAATGTCTGACTACTACACTGTAACACTGTAGCACCAAATACTGCGGTACATTCCTATCTATTAACATTTGGTTATCACCATAAAAAAAGGTGCTAGCTAAAGAAGCTTGAAGTAAGTGCTATTATGTAGAAGTGCAACATCTAGCTTGCAAACGGTGCCTGATACTACCCTAAGTGTTAAAGGAAGCTAATTTGTGGGAAAAACAAAACAAAGAAAAAAAAAAAAAAAAAAAAAAGTATTGCACAATACCAGGAATAATAAAGTAATCAATCTACATAAACACAATGACCATATGTTGTCAGTTACCTCATGAGGCAGGACGACATTAGAACCGGATTTTATAATTAGATTTATTGGAATTTCCACATGACTTTATATTTCAGGCTTGGGTCTTTTTCAGAAACTGAATCAGTGCTAAACTGGAGACTTCAGTTCATTTTGTGTGGTTTGAATGTTTCAGGAATATCCTCATCTGTTATCACATTTAAACCCATGATGCTAAAGCCAAAAAGTCTTTACATGCTGGAGGTCTCTGCAAGTAAGTTCATCTCCACTAACTGTGGTGTTCATGACATAAAAGAATATTTTAATTGGCAATACCTTGAATGCTGGATCGACAGACTGTTAGAGGATGAGGTGATTTCTGAAGGACGTCTCCTCATTTCTGATGACAGGTTCTGAGGAGGTTCTGCAGGGAAAGACCCAGCTGTTCTTCTCCACACACCCTGCTCCTGAGGGAATGGAGTGCCATGTGCAGCCTAGCTCAGGTTTTGAGGTCCACACACACTTCAGCATCTTCTGCACTTCCGGAAAAGAGGTCTGTAAATACGTCGGGTATCATCACTTACCATCTTTACCATTTAACATTTGAACCAGAAAGGACATTTTTAATTACCTAAATGCTTTTCATTAACATACTTTGCAAATACACTGATTTGGGTTCCAGGCGTCTGGGTTTGAGCATGAGTTTGGGTGTTTCGAATGCTCTCCGTGTGTTTCGAATGCTCTCTGTGTGTTTGGTAGGGTTTCCTCTGCTTACTTACCACTTTCCAACATACAGACTGCCTACACGAAATTTACCCTAGCTGTGAATGAGCATGTCGTTGGAAATTGCACAGTAATGAACTGCTTTTGCATCCAGGGTGAATTATCCTGACTTGCACCCAATGTTACCAGGATAGGCTTCAGACTCACTGTGATCATGATGTAATGTAATTAATTGATAGTAAAACGTAATATATTTTGATGTATGCTTCTGGTACATTTCTCATACATTTGAAATACATATCTATATCTAAGCTTTGCATAGATTATATTTTCCTGGGTGGCATGGTGGTGCAGCAGTTTTGTCTCCTCATAGCTTCAGGGTCCATAGTTACATACTGAGATTGGGCTATTGTCTGTGTGGAGTCACATGTTGTCCTTTTGTATGTATTGGGTTTCCCCAGGTTCTCTGGTTTTCTACCACCTCTCAAAACATGTCAGTAAGTCGAATGGCTACTCAAAGTTGCCAGAATATAGGCTCTAAATCCATGTATTTTTCCCATGTGACATCACAGTATCAGCTCACAGATTGTTATGTTTTCACCTGATACGTTTGACCATAAAATAGTACTTCCCCCTCAGCCAAGGCTAGTTAATTACATTTTAGGTACATTAGCCTTGAAGTGCCAGTGCACCAAAAAAGTATTATAGAAGTCTTATTGTGTATTTCAAGAGATAAGCTACACTTGAACATACAGTATCTCACAAAAGTGAGTACACCCCTCAAATTTTTGTAAATATTTGATTATAACTTTTCATGTGACAACACTGAAGAAATGACACTTTGCTACAATGTAAAGTAATGAGTGCACAGCTTGTGTAACCGTGTAAATTTGCTGTCCCCTCAAAATAACTCAACACACAGCCATTACTGTCTAAACCGCTGGCAACAAAAGTTAGTACACCCGTAAGTGAAAATGTCCAAACTGGCCCCAATTAGCCATTTTCCCTCCCCGGTGTCATGTGACTTGTTAGTGTTACAAGGTCTCAGGTGTAAATGGGGAGCAGGTGTGTTAAATTTGTTGTACTGACTTTTGTGAGACACTGTACATGCATTATGATTTTGCAATCCTTTATATTAATATTGGTTACATTATAATGTTATTTCATTATACTGATGGAAAGTTAGGCCGTCAGTACAGCCACACCCTCAATGTCAAGGAATGCTTGAATGAAAATAAATAAATAAATAGATAGATAGATAGATAGATAGATAGATAGATAGATAGATAGATAGATAGATAGATAGATAGATAAATAAATAAATTATATGATGTGTTTGTTTTTCTCTTTACAGGATCTCATGTATGAATATAGCTTTAGTGTGGGAAACTCAGCAAAAAAACTCCTCTATAGGGGCAGGAATTACCAGCACTATTTCTATCTTCCATCTGGAGATCCATATGATGATTATAAAGGTAGATTTAAAGCACTAAAAACCTTTAATACAACTCATGCTCACAGAAACGGTGCTGTTCTTTTGTTACACAGTTACACTGCTACTTTATTACATATATAACCCTCATACTTATTGATATGTCGGTTATTTATGGATTTAATGCTATTTAATGTTTATAATGTTAAATTACATATTTATGTTTAATGTCAAATTTTGATCTACAACTGCTGTCTCAGTAAACTAGGTTCTATACTACACACATAATGCTACAGTATGCATAATGACATAAAGTTGCATTTAATTTTATAGCTATTTGCTATGATTGTTTAAGGTGCTCAGACTCTCAACACTGTCTTACATTTTGTCTTCCACAGTCACCATCTACATTACAATTGGGAACAGATTTGGAGCATCTACCAAGCCATGTCCTGTGAATGTCAAAGTCTGGCCGAGCTTTAAGAGAAATTCAGTGTCTGTCAATCCAGATCAGGAACTGTATGTTTTTTCACTCATCAGTCCATTCAGATATATTGGGTAGTAGTAGTAAGTCAAGGTGACTGGTTGTGTTAAGATATTCACAGACATTTATTCACTTATTGTAGAAGCTCCATCAGTTGTAGTTTAAAATTTTTTTTTTTTTTTTTTTTAAATCCATGAATCTTTGAAGCACTGTCAAATATGCAGAACAGCATCAGATGTGGAAAATCCAGAGTGGTTAATCCAAATGTAGGCAAATGGAAAATCCAGGTTAACTTGGTAAAACTAGAAAATTAGAAGCGTAGGGACACAGAAACAGGAGAACTAGGAGAGACTAAAAAAAAAGAAAAGGAGAAATAAAAGAGACATTTACACATAGGACACCTAATAAAGACAAGGAAAATAAACAGCTTAAAAATGCACATAACATTAGCAAGACCTTGCAACACATAAAGCAAACAAAGTGGCATAAATAAATAGAGTAAGGTAACAGGACAAATAGGTCCTATTGACAGGTATGAACACTGATCTGTAGGACAAACAGGGTTGTGTCCACTATAGATAGTATTCAGAGTTTTTACAGACAGACAAAAAGTTAAATCAATATTTACATGGCGAAAGTTACACAAGCTTAAGTCATTCTTAAGTATTTCACGTCTTCAAGGTTGCCAAATTTTTTCTGACTAAAGATGTCTGAGGCTGGGCTTTTCAAATGCATCTAGAACAATGCTTTTAAATTCAAGAGATGAAAAAAAATCAGGGATAGAAGATATGGACTAAAAAACGCAGTAAAAGACCAATGAACTTATATAAACCCTGTAGTGTGTGAATTCAATACTGTGGGTGTTAAATCAACACGGGGGATTTAAATCAACACGGCTGATGCTGTGAAGGATTTGATGTGGAATTGCTGTCAAAGGTAATACAATGTAATACAATAAACAGCTTAAAAATGCACATCATATTAGCAGGAGCTTGCAATACACAAAGCAAACAGAGTGGCATAAATAAAAGCAGCAAAATGTTAAAAAAAAAAAACTATTACATTATTACAGTAATTATTACATTATCCCTAAAATGCAAAATTGGTTAAATTTCATGATATGGCATCCACCCTCATTATTTATCAGCTTGCAAAATAGCACTTGATCCAACACGTAATATTATTTTACTTTTATTTTTTTTTTTAAATATCAGACACAAACAGTAATTTAATGAACCCACGAGACACAAAATCAATACCAAGCAATTGTAATGTATGCACAGGATGTAGAGTATTTTCTTGTTCTTTTTATTCACAATTTTAAATGGTTGTATTACTAATGGTTTTAAATCCTCACTAACTTAACTTTAAATGCTGCCCTTTATTCTTAGACTATAAACTATCTTCTTGACAATGTTCCATCTAGTACATATAGAGCAATACTTCTGCATTAAACTGAAATGATGGATTGTTGTGTGCTATGCCAATACGCCTTTCTAGAACAACTTCCACAGGAACAACCTAAAAGGTCACTGTAAACTTTTCGCTCCTTATTTCCATTGTAACAACATACTCTGAACAACAGTCATTTTGGAAAAAGTAAAATCTCAGCAACCGGTGCTGGCTGTGACATTCAAGTAAAAAACTAGTTCTTAGTTTTCCACAATCCTTTACTTAGTGCTTCTACCACAATGTCTCAGTTTTAATAGTGAACAACTTGCCGAATTTCCCAGTGTACACACATTATATACACATTTCTGTGATAGTAATGAAGTGATGAGAAGTGTTTTAAATATTATTACATATTAGACTGCAGGTACAGTCTCCTGATCCTACTATTATTATTGTACATTCCAAGACCTCTAAGAGTCAGAAAAAATGATATTTTTTCTTTGTCTAACAATTACTTTATTTTTTCTGTCCAGGTTTGTGTATGGTCTGAGTAATCTAACCACCCTGATACAGTTGAAGAACTCCCAAGATATTATTAATTACATATTTCTCATGACTGCCACATTGAACCGCTTGAGTTTGGATCCAGAATCTTGTGTAAAACTACAGACACAAACACGAGCCACTCTCATTTTAGCAATTTGTCAACTGGATGCCACAAACCAGGTATTAGCCTACTGATGCCACTGATTGCTTTTAATGGTGGATAACACTAACTTCTAACCTGTATAAATTCTTAAAAAGCAATCTTCTACTGATCAAGAGATCAAGCAATGTAAAAGCTATGCAATGAATGTTTTGCTTTGTGGTACATTTTCTGCATGTCACGAATGAAAACCAATAACATTTGTGTATTGTATTTCAGGTTTTTACCCTTCTATGTCTAAAATAGTAACAATAAATGAAAATGACAAAATTAAACAAATGATAGCCAATAATCTGTGTTTGTAGCAGCTGCACTGCATTCAATTATAGTTTTATGTCTCACAGGAACTGCTGTTTGATATCCTTCACACTCTTGTAGATCTTATGAAAGTTTCCAATCAAGTGGGTAAAATCTTTTCAAAGGTGTTTTAATGTACTAAAGAATAGCAATGTTCTTAAAGTTTCATGTATAACACTGATTTGCAGGTGACATTTGACAGTGCTGTACTGGTGACAAAATATGTTAAAAATCTATCCTACCTTCGTGAGTCCAACATATTGGATATGTTGGTATTGAACACTCTCATACGCATCCTTTCTTATATTCTGGAAGCTCAGATTCCTTCTTCCAGGTTAACACTTGATGTTCTTCACATCACTACAGACTCAGTGTTGGTAAGTCAAACATTATTTTTTGTTGTTATTCTGTCTCACACTGTTCAAATAAACTTACCATGAAAATTATAGACTGATCATTTCTTTGTCAGTGAGCAAACAAAATCAGATACTTCTTTCCCCCCACTGTACATCAGCATCTGGCAGATGTCCTCACCCAGTACAAATTGAGATGTTTTGTAGTATCCATCAAAAATCACATATCATCATGCTTGTACTAATGTGTCAAGGTTAGAGACAAGGTTTTCTTCATGTTCAATTAAGTGCTTAGTGAAGAGGAAGCATGGGGACGTTCGTTCAGCCTGTTTGTTACCAGGACAGAGAAGTGACTTGATGAATGTCTTCCCTGTATCTCAAGGGATAGTAGGTTGAGCTATACCAGGCTAGTGGCTTGAACAGAATCTGGTGCAGACCTGGGTGCCTTCATCTCGGCCGGAGCTGGACTGATTTTGGCTTGGTAGGCCAGTATCAATGTTTTAAATCTGACTTGGTAGCAATAGGAAGCCAGTGATGGGAGCGCAGCAACGGGCTAGTGAGGGAGAACTTGGGGAGATAAAAAAAAAAGTGTTGCAGCGGCATTCTGGATTTGATCTTGGGGTTGGATGGCACACAGGCAAGCCAGAAGAGAGTTGCCTTCATATGTTATTATTATTTTAAATACCCAAAGGTTGCACATAAATGTCCATGTGGAAGCTATTGTGATACCTAAGTTTTTGGCTTGTGGGCCTTTACTCTTATCATGGTATGTACTAGGACAGTTGTATTTTTTAGTGGTAGGCACAATGGACCTTTTTAATTAGATATTGAAAGACATAGTACATATAGCATGCAATTACAAGTTTTGGTAAAAGAGGCTGTAATAAACTTTTAGTCACACAAAAGTGCAATTACCAAATATATAGTTAGATTTACAGATAATTGTGTTTTCTAAATATATTCAAAGATTTTCCTGAATATCCATAGGACAAGTCAAAAGAAAGGTCCTGTACAATCTGTGAATTCTACCTGTGATCTCTTGAGGTGCAGGTAAAAGTTATACCATCTGTGTTATTATATATAATGTCTTAATCTCTTTTTTTTCTAGACATACCTGCTGTCCAGCAGAGAGCCTCAGATCAATGTGAATGTCACATTCACAGAACTGGTAGCATGGCAGAATTTTGATTTCCCAATCACAAGAAAAAATGTTGGTTTGACCACATTTTACATTCCTCATATTCCAGTGATTGAACACACAAGCAGAGATTATGATGAAAAATCCTGCTTCATCACTCTACTCATATCCTATAGGCAGAATCCGTATCACTGGGCCAGGACTCCACTTCAGGTAAAACTTAGATTTTAAGTTTCATTTTTGGTAGCATGAATTACTTTTGTGTTTCTATAGGTTAAGGATTGAATTTATATCCCATTATTTAAATAGTTTAATAGCATCAGCTTCTTGTGTTTACTACATGGCAGGGTCCAATTAAAATCTGGTGAACAGCTTTTGAATTTTGTGCTTCACTAAGGAATATACAGTAGTGACATAATAAAAGGCTTTTACACTGTATTTCTTACATCAACACTGAAGAAGGAACTTTTCTGTTTTTAATTATTTGTACTTTTATAATGGCATAATTTCATCAGTGCAACATTACGTAATCTCCAATTTTGAAAATTGACATCATGTATGATGTATTTTCCAGGTGAATGCACATGTTGCTGACATGAAACTCTTCAACTGCAGCACCAGAAGAGAAATCAAAATGAGGCACTTGTCCACTTCACTTATAATTGAGTTCCAGAAGCAAGAAGAGAGAAATGTACTCTTTTAAGTTCTTTTATTTCACTGACACTGACAAAAGCCAACATGGTCTCAAGGTTGAAAAATTTCTAAGAATTCATGTGTTCCAGCTTGTATTGTAAACTTTCACATATTCCAAAGTGTTCCCCTTTCCCCAAATATAGTTGAATGTCCAATATTTGATCTTTAGACTTGCACTAGCACTATCAGGCTGATGTATTATTCCAGAGGGAGTATTGGGTTTAGTGCTATATTGGGGTTTCTGTGAAGTTTGCATGAGAGTTTTTTGTTGATCACTGAAATCTTATAATGTCCATTCAAGAAGAGCACAGGTATAGAGTTCACACTCTCACACTCTGAAGTGAAGACACATCAGTTCAACATCATAGCTGAACTCCTGAAGAAGGCTGTGCAGATTAGAGTGGAGTTCAGAAGGACATCAAGATATGCTTTCCCCATCCTGCTGCTCTTCAGGTTGAGGGAACCCCCCCCCCCTCCCCGTCCCCCAATATATTATATACTAAATGTATTTCCACTTTTAATATATACACATTATTTTGTATAAGATTTCCTTTCCTCTGTTACAGAATGCACCAAAGACCAACACCTTCTTTGTACAATGTACGCAAGGTCTATAATTGGAAAGGACAGGTGGCTCAGATCTTTCTACCACCTTCATCTCAGAAAGGTTTCTAGATTTTATGGAACATATGTAAAGTACAGAATGTATGATTGTACATGTAGAATGTCATTACTATATACTGAATATTGTCTTGTTTCACTTGGATTGCAGATGCAGGAATTGCGTATCTGATGCTCCTCAATGCTGACTATAATAAAAGTGCTAGAAATAAATACATTGCAGATGAAGTGGACTATACACTGAGTGTTGATTCCACTGAATGTTTAGTTTGGGATGGTGTGAAAGACTGGAGATCGGATGGATGTTCTGTGCTTGAGAGTTCCACCTCATCCAAAGTCAATTGCAGGTCTGGTACTATACTACAGTATATTGCAGGAAACTTTTCATGGTGTTATTTAAATATTCATTTACAGATTTAGCTATGGGTGTGTATATTGGTATGATAAATTAGAACATGTCAACTGTTGATTCCCTGTCTGTCCCTGTTCCCGGTAAAATAGTGTTACATGGTCTATATCTCCATATTGGAAACTGATTGGCTTATATATTTTATGACATAATAACACTTAGTTATTTTGTGGCATGAACAGCAGTGCTAATAGATACAGTAGCTTTATATTTCACAGAAGAAGCATTTGTTTGGCCTCACCCTCCATGGTTCTGTGATAAGGGAGAATTAACTAGTAAGAAGAAAAGTTGGGCAAAAAATTGGGTGGTATCAATATACTTACATGGTTTTTGGTTATTTTCTTTGGAAACTGGAAGATGTAACAGATGCCCTGACGTACTGATAACTGTTGTATTGGGCTGTATGCATATCATGGTGAATTTCTCATACTCCTGACATAAAATATATTGAAATATAATGGTTAAAGAATCAAGTTTTCTGATATTGTGAGTTTGAATACTGATTATGCCACTACTTGGAGAGTCCAGGAGAGCAGATTTAGACATATTCTCTGGATGGGAAGGATGGCATTAGAAAATGCCCTGTAATTCAGAGGGAATCTAACCAGTTGTGGATGTCAGTGAGCTCATGTATGTTGACACAGCAAGAGCAGCAGTTTGAAAACTTGCATTGGCTGGCTTCATGCTCTAGCCTTTACCCAGCCTGGTTGGAAGCTACCATGTAATAGGGGAGAGCTAGCAAGTGGGTAGGGAACAGTTCATGGGATAATGAGAAAAATTTCGGTAAACAAAAGGATTATTCCACAATTAGCAACAGGTTTGTGACTGACAACTGGTGTGTGATTTCTCCTTCTACTGTAACTACTGTACCTTACTTTAAGCTCTTTGCTTAAAGTTTAAAGCTCTTTGCTTTTATTGTATTCTCCCACACTTGAAATTCACTTCAAATTGAAACATCTGTCACATATTAACTGTGTTTTTGGCCTTATAATCTTTCAGTTACAACCAGCTGTCATCATTCACTGTTGCACATCAGACAATCCAAAGTATTCATAGTGTTTCAGACATCACTGAGTACATAAGGTAATGTTTTCATGATTGTATTTATTAAATTACTGTCCTTCATTGTGTGGCCCTGATTTGAATTGTGGTCTCTTTTTCAGTGTCCGTGCCAACCCGATGGTGTGTATTGTAATAGTGGTATTTGTGGCTCTCTACGCTGTGCTGTTGGTGTTTTGTAATCATGCTGATGTTCAAGTGGAAAAGAATTTGGGGATATTCCTTCTGCCAGACAACAATCCTTCAGACCAGTTCCTCTATGCTGTTACTATCAACACAGACTTCAGATCAAGGGCCAGAATGACAGCAAAGGTACTTACCAAGGCTTGCATACTCCTATGAAAATGGAATATATTCAGCATATTGTCAATATACAGTCAGGTCCAAAGGTTTGCAACTAAAAGTCAAAAACTAATACACTTTTTTAAATTGCTATTTAACCAAATTTCTCCCAATTTGGTCATTCCAGTGGCCAATTCCGTCAACCAGATCACCCCTATCATATGACACATAGCAACTTGGAGGAGTAAAGTCTAACTTGTGCTTTCTCCAAGACACCTGAAGACAGTCAACTGCCTTCTTTTAAATTAACAATAATTAATTCTACAATTCTGAAAGAAATGCAAATAAAAACTTTATTCTCTCCATTTCTGCAATTTGTTTCAGAGTAACTGGTCTCATAAACAGAAAACACATTACTCAAATTAACGTTAACACATTATAAATTCTGAAGATTAAAATAAGATTTCTTAACTTATTGAATGTTATTAATTCATATGAACAGAATTAAGTGACTGAATTCTAAAAAAAAAAAAAACTCTTCTTAGGCTCACATTCCCTCACTACAAACAAAAGCATTTCTACTTCATCATGGAACATCAAACTGTGAATATATAGGCCTAAAATAACCTTTTTTTTATTTATTTTTTTTAAACAAGTGGTCTTATAAATTATGTGAACTTAGGCCTAATGTGTTTGTCTGTAGAAAGTCGAGGAATAGAAAGCTCTATGGCTTTAAATAAATAGCCAATATATATATATATATATATATATATATATATATATATATATATATATAAGTAATGTTTATAAAATAAATCTGTGTTAAGGGGTCCATGGGATTTATCGTACTGTTAAAAGGGCCCTGGCTGCTAAAAGTTTGTGAACCACTGGTATAGAGGATGCATTCTAAGTGTGTTAATATAATAACCAGTTTTAGTCACTTAGAAACATGTCAAAGTCACCTTGATTAACATTATGCATATTGTATAAAAAATATACAATATGCTGTTTAAAGCTGGAGTACAGAACTTTTGACTCTCTATCACCATCTCTGTTTGAAACATAAAATTGCAAGTTATTTGCAGAGCTTTTTTTTTTTCTTTAGCTGGGTTGTGCATCGGCACTGCACAAATGAATCTGATGGTTGGAGGTTTTCTTATGGGTTGTGTATTAGCTCCAGCACTTGATAACAGAGGTGGCAGCGGATACAGTTTTCTTGGAGTAGAGGTGAATTGCGGACATGACGTAACCACGCAAAGACAAATGACGTCAAATCGACATTTCCTGCGAAATCCGACCCAACAGCTCTAATTATAAATTATTATTATAAGCTTACTGTTGCAAATCGGGGTAAGGCAAGGGGACCATTTTTGAACACTTTTTATGTACTTGCTCAATAATTGACTTTTAATTTTTAACCCAAAAACGTTCCGTACTGCAGCTTTAATTAAAAATTTGTATGATGTTGTAGCTGTTTTGCTAAATTAAGCACATGTAAATATACAGTATATACTTATATACTTCAGTTTCAATTTACATAAACATTTCTCAGGCAGGTATAATGTAATATGTTTTCTCAAAGTGTTTTAAATACAAGAATAACAAACCAAAGTATAACATTTATCATATATGATTTCATATCTGGTTTAAAAAACAGTTACTCAACTAGTTCCTATTTCAAAGTTTCACTCTTAATTATAAGTAATGTATTCATGAACAGTAAGTATCAACTTATTCTTGATACTCTCCACTATTCCAATAAAGGCATGATATGAGTATTATGAGATTCGTGAGACTATGACAAAGTTACACACACGCACAGATAAATATGCTATAATATTCTAGGGTTTATATTGATATGTCTATAGATAGTATTTTATTTCTATTTTTTTCTGGTGTCAGGTTCATTTAGTTCTGTATGGTGAGAAAAGAGTTTCTCAGACAAGAGAGCTCAGCAATCCTGACCACACACTCTTCACCTGCAATTCCAGGACAACGTTTATTTTGAGGTAACAGCAAAGCAGCATTTTTTATGTACAAGTATGCCAATATTTCAGCCAACAATATAATTTCACAATATACACAATAGAGTACATCCGGAAAGTATTCACAGCGCTTCATATTTTCCACATTTTATGTTACAGCCTTATTCCAAAATGGATTAAATTCATTATTTTCCTCAAAATTCTACGAGCAATACCCCATAATGACAATGTGAAAGAAGTTTGTTTGAAATCTTTGCAAATTTATTCAAAATAAAAAACAAAAAAAGCACATGTACATAAGTATTCACATCCTTTGCTCAATACTTTGTTGAAGCACCTTTGGCACCAATTACAGCCTCAAGTCTTTTTGAGTATGAGGCTACAAGCTTGGCACACCTATTTTTGTGCAGTTTCTCTCATTCTTCTGTGCAGGACCTCTCAAGCTCCATCAGGTTGGATGGGAGCGTTGGTGCACAGACATTTTCAGATCTCTCCAGAGATTAGGTTCAATCAGGTTCAAGTCTGGGCTCTGGCTGGGCCACTCAAGGACATTCACAGAGTTGTCCTGTAGCCACTCCTTTGTTATCTTGGCTGTGTGCTTAGGGTTGTTGTCCTGTTGGAAGATGAACCTTTGCCCTAGTCTGAGGTCCAGAGCACTCTGGAGCAGGTTTTCATCAAGAATGTCTCTGTATATTGCTCCATTCATCTTTTCCTCGATCCTGACTAGTCTCCCAGTTCCTGCCGCTGAAAAACATCCCCACAGCATGATGCTGCCATCACCATGCTTTACTGTAGGGATGGTATTGGCCATGTGATGACTGGTGCCTGGTTTCCTCCAGACATGACGCTTGCCTTTCAGAGTTCAATCTTTGTCTTGGTCTGAGAGTCCTTCAGGTGCCTTTTGGCAAACTTCAGGCGGGCTGTCATGTGCCTTTTACTGAATACTGGCTTCCGTCTGGCCACTCTACCATACAGGCTTGATTGATGGAGTCCTGCAGAGATGGTCATTCTTCTGGGAGGTTCTCCTCTCTCCACAGAGACACTGTTCTCTCCACAGAGAGCTCTGTCAGAGTGACCATCGGGTTTTTGGTCACCTCCCCGACTAAAGCCCTTCTCCCCTGATTGCTCAGTTTGACCGGGCAGCCAGCTCTAGGAAGAGTCCTGGTGGTTCCAAACTTTTGGTGGTTCCATTTATGGATGTGAGGCCACTGTGCTCACTGGGACCGTCAATGCTGCAGAAATGTTTCTGTACTCTTCCCCAGATCTTCAAACAATTCCTTGGACTTCATGGCTTGGTTTGTGCTCTGACATGCATTGTTAACCATGGGACCTTACAGTGGTGTGAAAAAGTGTTTGCCCCCTTCCTCATTTCCTGTTCCTTTGCATGTTTGTCACACTTAAGTGTTTCGG
>JAFFST010052314.1:162148-180286 GCA_022414735.1 Noturus placidus
TTTCATGTTCTTTTTTTTTTTTTTTTTTTTTTTAATAAATTTGCAAGATTTCAAACAAACTTCTTTCACATCGTCATTATGGGGTATTATTTGTAGAATTTTGAGAAAAATAATTAATTTAATCCATTTTGGTATAAGGCTGTAAAATAACAAAATGTGGGAAAAGTGAAGTGCTGTGAATACTTTCCAGATGCACTGTATAATCCCAAATTTAACTAAATCAGTTAGCTAAGACATGTTTGGTGTGTGTTTGCTTTATCTGCACTGTGGCTAGCAAGTAATAGAAGCAGTTTAGCACTATGCAAAGTTCAAATCCTCACACATTCACATTAAATCACATTCTTTGAAATAATATAATTTGTACATAAATAGAAAAATGAGTACAGTATATATTTATGAGTTTGTATTTAGGGGCCAAGCACCAAAGGTGCATAGGCACCAATTGTATCTGTTAGTTTTCCTATTATTAGGGGTTCAAGCCTGAAGAGCTGAAACGCTATTGTAATTGTAAGGATTTTTATTATTATTTATTATTATTATTATTATTATTATTATTATTATTATTATTATTATTATTATTATTATTCTGCCCTAAAACTTAGCCTGCAAACCATAACGTAAGGCTTAAAGATCTGAAACTATGAGGGAAGATAGTACCCCAGAGTACTACAGCATCACCATGTTTCGGCTCGATCGGCCAGTTGGTGGTGCTATAGTGACCAGACAAACAAAACCTATATCTCCGATTTCACTTCTGCCTACAAAAATTTCGCCAATTTTGGATTTTTTGGAAAACCTACTTTTGCAAACTAGTCCTAGGTTTTTCATCCTATCGGGACCAAACTAGTGCCAAACGAATCGATGGAGTATCAAGATCAAAAGATATCAAAAAAGTTTGAACTTTCAACTTAAGGTAGCTACAGTATGCGAAAACACAGGAAGTATGGTGGCCACTTTGACATAAATGGCTGTAACTCTTGAAGGAAATTAGATATTTTCACTAAACTTGGGGTACATATGTTCAGGTTTAATTTGAGGACAATTCTAAAAAAAAAATACTGATTGTGACCAGTTGGTGGCACTATAACAGAACAAAATATGTACATGTAATTGTAATAAATGTGGAACCATTGTTCCAATAGACTTGATAAATCAATCTTGCAAGAATTGTCCTTGTGCAAGGTCCAATCAGCATATACGAGGACAATTGTGAATCTTGAAAAACATGGCCACCATTGGTCGAGCAACGTTCAGTAGCTATTAAACAAGCTTAATAAATTATCTTGGTTTTTCTTTCATTTAGGTGCTTAAAGGATTGTACAATATTAAGTTATGTCTTTTAATGTCTTTAAGAGCCCTAACCAGCTTAAACCTCGATTATTATTATTATTATTATTATTATTATTATTATTATTATTATTATTATTATTATAAGCGGTTGAAGATGGATGGATTATTATTATTATGCTTCTTCTTCTTTTGCTATTGAGTCCATGGCAGCTCATAGAACCAAAGTGAAGTGAAGCTATGAAATTTGGCACACAGATAGAGTACAGTTAATATAGCAAATTTGGAGCCTCCAACTCAATCTCTCCAGTACCAACAACTGTCCAAATTTGCACTTATGTTTATGCTAATAACTTTTGAACTTTAAGGTCTAGAAAGAAAATTGTTTTTTCCTCTGATTCATTGGCTCAAGACGAGTGCACCATCAATTATATTATTTCCCATCATTTTTTGCCATTTTGAATTTTCTGAAAAACCTACTTTTTTAAACTCCTCCTAGGCAGTTCGTTCAATTTTCACTAAAGATGAATCAGATCATCTTCAGACAGTGATGGCAAAAAGTTATCAAAAGGTTTTTGTTAGACCTAACCGTTCTCATATAGCACATCAACGAATTCGACGAAGAGCATGCTAAAATGGACGTGAGCCTGTATCTCCAAAACAGTTTGGCATATTAAGAGAAAACTTGGTACCTTCCATCACAAGCATGACCTGAGGGTACCTGCACAGTTTCAGCAGTGGTCATGAGATATGAAAAATGTATATTTTTCTTATAACTTCTGAACTTCTTTTTTCACCAAATTTGATTCAGATCATCTTCAGACCATGCCAACCAAAAGTTATCAAAAGCATTTAACAGAGCAAACCATTCTCATTTAACACATTAACAAACATGATGGCATGATGCCAAACTGAATCTGAGGCTGTATCTCTGCAATACTTTAGCATATTCACATCAAACTTTGTGTGTGACATTGACACCCCACCCTAAATACACCATATCAATTTGGTGACTGCGCTACCTATTGATCAAACATGATAAATACAATACCTTTTTATGTGATTTAATTGCTTTTCAATCATTTTGCCTAAGGTCATACAAATGTCTTGGCCCCTTAATTTCTGCTTGCAGCTATATTTATAAATGGATTTTTAATTTGTAAATTCATACTATATTATCATGCAGATCACGCCTAGGTATAACCTAAAAATTTTGCCTTCGCACTTTAGGCCACACTTCCTACCTGAATAAGATTTTAGTTCTGTGATGTCTTTTACAAATGTATTTACTTATTTATTTTATATAGATGTAGATTTTTTTTATAGATAATGGTGCATCATACAGTGTCAGAAACCACGAAAACAAATTTATTTGAGATACTTGAAATCTCAACAAAGCTGTTTGAAGTGACAGTTTGATGATGTAATCATGCAATTTGCACTATGCTAACCTGATGTCTATATGCTTGCACTGTTTATTAGAATAGTTTTATAAGATTTGTAAGACACTTGAGACACCAAACATGTTTTGGCATTAATTACACATACAGAATGATCTTTATGTACCAGTTTTCCATTTTGCTCATTAAATTCAGAAAGCTTATCTTGTATATTTTTTCAGCTCAGCTCAGAGTCTGGGCCAAATATGGCAGGTGCATGTGTGGCATGATGGTGGAGGTGTGTCTCCCAGTTGGTTCCTGAATCATGTGACGGTGAAGGATGTAGTAGATGGATCAAGTTGGATATTTCTGGCTCAGTGCTGGTTGGCAGTAGATGAAGGAGATGGACAAGTGGAGCGAAAGCTGCTTGCTTTACACCGACAGCTCACGTTCAGAGAGGTGCTCAGTACAGTGCTTTACATATGTACTTACTATCCCCCCCACAGCCCCATTGAACTTTTATACATTTTGTAGTATTACAACTTCAAATTGGAATGTACAGTGCTGTGAAAAAGTATTTGCCCCATCCTGATTTCTTCTGTTTTTGTGTATATATCATACTAAATAATTTTAGATCTTCAAACAAATTACAACATAAAACAACGGCAACCAGAGTAAACACACAATACAGTTTTTATTTTAAATTTTTTTTACTAAAGCAAAAAAATTTTATCCATCACCCAAGTGAAAAACTAATTGCCCCTAAACTTAGAATCTTTGTGCCACCTTCAGCAGAAATAACTGCAACACTTCTGATCAGTCTTTCACTTATTCGTGGGACTAGGATTTACTCCTATGCTTTCGATCATTGGCTTGCTGCATAATCCAGTTGTGCTTAAGTTTCAGTTTATGGACTGAATACTGGCCATTCACCTTTAGGATTTTCTGGTAGAGAGCAGAATTCATGTTTCCCTCAATTATTGCAAGTTACCCAGTCCCTGAAGCAGAAAAGCATCCCCACACCGTCACACCTCCACCCCCATGCTTGACCATTGTGGAATTCTGTGTTTGGTTTACACCAGATGTAATGGGACCCCTGTTCCACTTTCGACTCATCAAACCACAGAACATTCCTCCAAATGGTATGAGGATCATCAAGATGTGTTTTGTCAAAATTCAGATGAGCCTTAATGTTCTTCTGGGTAATCAGTGGTTTTCGCCTTGCCATTCTTTTATGCAAGCCATTTTTGCCCAGTGTCTCTCTGATAGTGGAGTCATGACCTTTATTCATGCAAGAGAGGCCTGTAGGTCCTTTGATGCTGTCCTTGGCTCTTTTGTGACTTCCTGGATGAGTAGTTGCTGTGCTGTTGGAGGAATGTCGGAAGGTTGACCACTTCTGGGATGGTTCACCACTGTGCCGAGTTTTTCCATTTGGAGATAATAGCTCTCACTGCGGTTCTCTGGAATCCCAAAGCCTTTGAAATAGCTTTGTAACTGTAAAACTGTATTTTGTGTTTACTGTAAAACTGTATTTTTGTTTTATCTTAGATTTAGTTTTAATTTCTGAAACAATTTAGTATGAAATATTCACAAAAACAGAAGAAATCAGGATTAGAGCAAATATTTTTGTACAGATCTGTACATAATAGGGATATTATGTAATACATTTATATAAAATAGCCCATAATATTGAAGTGTGTTAAAATCAATCAAGCAATAAGGTAAAAGTTGTGGTTGCCTTATACAGTATCTCACAAAGTGAGTACACCCCTCACATTTTTGTAAATATTTGATTATATCTTTTCATGTGACAATACTGAAGAAATGACACTTTGCTACAATGTAAAGTAGTGAGTGTACAGCTTGTGTAACAGTGTAAATTTGCTGACTACTCAAAATAACTCAACACACAGACATTAATGTCTAAACCACTGGCAACAAAAGTGAGTACACCCCTAGATGAAAATGTCCAAATTGGGCCCAAAGTTTCAATATTTTGTGTGGCCACCATTATTTTCCAGCACTGCCTTAACCCTCTTGGGCATAGAGTTCACCAGAGCTTCACAGGTTGCCACTGGAGTCCTCTTCCACTCCTCCATGATGACAACATGGAGCTGGTTGATGTTAGAGACCTTATGCTTCTCCACCTTCCATTTAAGGATGTCCCACAGATGCTCAATAGGATTTAGGTCTGGAGACATGCTTGGCCAGTCCATCACCTTCACCCTCAGTTTCTTTAGCAAGGCAATGGTCGTCTTGCTGGTGTATTTGGGGTCGTTATCATGCTAGAATACTGCCTACTGATCATGCTCTGCTTCAGTATGTCACTGTACATGTTGGCATTCATGGTTCCCTCAATGAATAGACATATGAGTGCTGCCCAGTGCCGGCAGCACTCATGCAGCCCCAGACTATGACACTCCCACCACCATGCCTGACTGTAGGCAAGACACACTTGTCTTTGTACTAGTCACCTGGTTGCCGCAACACACACTTGACACCATCTGAACCAAATAAGTTTATCTTGGTCTCATCAGACCACAGGACATGGTTCCAGTAATTCATGTCCTTAGTCTGCTTGTCTTCAGCAAACTGTTTGCGGACATTCTTGTGCATCATTTTTAGAAGAGGCTTCCTTCTGACGACAACCATGCAGACCAATTTGATGCAGTGTGCGGCGTATGGTCTGAGTACTGACAGGCTGACCCCCCCACCCCTTCCACCTCTGCAGCAATGCTGTCAGCACTCATATGTCTATTCATTAAGGGAACAATGAATGCCAATATGTACTGTGACATACTGAAGAAGAGCATGATCAGTAGGCAGTATTCCAGCAAGATAACGACCCCAAACACACCTCCAAGATGACCAATGCCTTGCTAAAGAAGCTGTGGGTGAAGGTGATGGACTGGCCAAGCATGTCTCCAGACCTAAACCCTATTGAGCATATGTGAGGCATCCTCAAGTGGAAGGTGGAGGAGCACAAGGTCTCTAACATCCACCAGCCCTGTGATGTCATCATGGAGGGATGGAAGAGGACTCCAGTGGCAACCTGTGAAGCTCTGGTGAACTCCATGCCCACGAGGGTTAAGGCAGTGCTGGAAAATAATGGTGGCCACACAAAATATTGACACTTTGGGCCCAATTTGGACATTTTCACTTAGGGGTGTACTCACTTTTGTTGCCAGCGGTTTAGACATTAATGGCTGTGTGTTGAGTTATTTTGAGGGGACAGCAAATTTACACTGTTACATAAGCTGTACACTCACTACTTTACATTGTAGCAAAGTGTCATTTCTTCAGTGTTGTCACATGAAAAGATATAATAAAATATTTACAAAAATGTGAGGGGTGTACTCACTTTTGTGAGATACTGTATGTGTAAAAACCCTAAATTAGTTCCTGTGCAACCACATAATTAGTTGAATGAGTCCATTTGAGTACAAGTAAAGAGTTACCTGACGACAGTATAAATACACCTGTTGCTGGAAGGCTTCTGCATTTGTTATCTCTCAGAGCACGATTATATCCATTATTGAAAATGGAAAGAATATGACACAACCTCAAATCTGCCTATAGAAGGCCATTCACCAAGCCTCGGTGACTGGGTAAGCAGGGAACCATCCAAGAAGGGAAGGAGTGAAAGTATTTAAAGGCTAAATTAAATCCCATTTGGAAGGTTTATCTGATGAGAGCGAAACTGGAGTGAAAACATTTTGGCCTTCTCACAAAACACTATGTTTGGTAGAAACCCAACACTGCTCATTACTCTGAGAACCATCCCCAGAGAAACAAGATGGTGGCAGCATAACTTTGTGTGGATGCTTTACATAATTGGGACTGGGAAAGTGATCAAGGTTAAGAGCAAGATGGATGGGAAATTCTTAAAGAAAACCTGTGCCAATATTCAGCATATCCACACTCTTGCTTCAGCAATATTGCAATTATTTTATGTCTATAACAAGTGTGACTGTATCATTCTTCCTAGCTGCTGCATCTGAATCTTACTGATTGCTTAGAGGACTTCCACCCATGGCTGTCTGTGTACAGTCGGCCATCTTACAGTACGCATTCACACACTCAGCGCTTGAGTGTATGTCTCCTGCTGCTGCAGGCTTACATGTGTGCTAACGCCATACTCATATTCATTCAAGAAGACCAGGTAAACACTTACACAAACTGCTCACAGTGAAATTATGCAGAATTCCTATTTTTTTTTTAGATCAAACTTTATTCCATATTGACTTTATGATTTCATGATGTCAGTGCTGGTTGGAGTCAGGCCTGATTGGTGTTTCAGTACATTCAGTGTGGACAGGACTGTGTGGACTTACTCTGCTGCCTTTAGGCTCTCTTGTGTCCTTCCTCTTCCGTATCAGCAAGGTCAGAAAGAATTTGGTTACTATTTATATATATATAACTATTACTATTTTTTTTTCAAATGTTAGCCAACTGTATTACCCATTTCTTGCCAAATCTATTCAAATGTACACACACTGTTTATAAGTGAAAACATAAAGGCATGAATCTCCCATTCCTCTGTTTTTTTTAAAGTTTGTCTTTAATTTTTTTTTTTGCTGTCAAATTGGCAATTGATGAATGCTTCACCTATCATTAATGTTAGCTAGCTTATCAACAATTTAGTTAGAGAGCTAACTTATTAGCCAACAATTTGATAAGTATAGTTATGAATCTGTTGTTAGCTAGCTAATATTAAATAAAACTCCAAATCATATGAAATGTGATGTTCAATAGCTGCATGCAATATCAAACATTTTGACATTTTAACATACATTTATGAACGTTATGCCATTTGTCTTGCCGGTAAACATATATGAGTTAACAGTAATAGACCAATTCATTAGTCATATTTATTTACTTCAATTTACTGTTTTAAACATTAAATTTCTCACATTTACACACACATTTGCCCAATCTAGGATTCATGCCAAAGCTGACCATTTGGCCAATTTGATGCTTGGTTTGTCTTTTGATGGTTTCATGTCTTTCAAACAGGAAGTAAAGAGGAAGCATCTTTAACTAAATGAATGCAATCATGGAATGTTTTGCCTGCATTTATCTTATTTTTCATCACATCAATTTTATTATTTATTAAATAAGATATCCTTTTATCTTGAGATATGTTCTAACTACATTTACTATATATTATAATACTTGTGATCACCCCCTTTTTTCTTTTGCAATTGTAGACAAACAATAATGCCAGCCACTCAGGGGATCAGTATAAAGTCAGAATGCCTTACATCTTCTCTGTAGAAGGTATAATCAAGGAAGTATTTAAAAAAAAAAGTATTTACCCCATCCAGATTTCTTCTTTTTTGTGTATATCCCATACTAAATTGTTTCAGAAATTAAAACAAAATCCAAGATAAAACAAAAGCAACATGAGTAAACACAAAATCCAGTTTTTAAATAATAATGTTATTTATTGGAGCAAAAATGTTATGCAATACCAACTGGACCTGTGCGAAAATGTATTTGTCAACATAGTTACTAATTCCCCAAATCTGTACAACTACATTCATAATAGGGTTCAGCTGGACTAGATGCAACCACGCCTGATTACTGCAAACATGCTCACTCAAATTAACACTTAAATAGAACTTTTTCAACAGCATGTTGTTTAAAAAGTCTTACAAGATGCCACACATAACACATACCAAAGTTGAAAGAAATTCCAGAAATGATGAGGAAGAAGGTGATTGAAATAAGTCAGTCTGGGAAGGGTTACAAAGCTATTTCAAAGGCTCTGGGACTCCAAAGGACCACAGTGAAAGCCATAATCTTCAAATGGAAAAACTTAGCACAGTGGTGAACCTTCCCAGAAATGGCTGACCTTCTAAAATTCCTCATCCTGGAAGTCACAAAAGAGCAAAGGACAACATCAAAGGACCTACAGGCCTTTCTTGCATCAATAAAGGTCACTTCTCATGACTCACAGAAAGACACTGGGCAAAAATGGCATCCATGGAAGAGTGGCAAGGTGAAAATTACTGCTACCCCAGAAGAACATTATGGCTCATCTGAGTTTTGCTAAAACACACTTTGATTATCCTAAAACCTTTTGGGAGAAAGTGGAACTGTTTGGAAGACAGGGGTTCCGTTACATCTGGTGTAAACCAAACACAGAATTCCACAAAAAGATCATCATACCTACGGTCAAGCATGGTGGAGGATGCGTGATGGTGTGGGGATGTTTAGCTGTATTAGGGCCTGGACACCTTGCAATGATTGCGGGAAACGTGTATTCTGCTCTCTACAAGAAAGTCCTCAAGGAAAATGTCCGGTCTTCAGTCTGTAAGTCCAGAACAATTGGATTATGCAACAAAGCAATGATCCAAAACATAAGAGTAAATCGATTCCTGAATGGTTAAAAAAAAAGCTAAATTAAAGTTTTGTAGTGGTCTAGTCAAAGATTTGAACCAATTGGGATGCTGTGGCAGGACCTTAAATGTGCAGTTTATGCTCAAAAACTGTCCAGTGTGGCTGAATAAAAGCAGTTCTGCAAAGAACAGTGGGTCAAAATTCCACTCCAGCACCGTGAAAGACTTATCTACAGTTATCGGAAGCATTTGGTTGCAGCTATTGCTGCTAAAGGTGGCACAACCAGATATTAAGTTTAAGAGGGCAATTAGTTTTTCCCATGGGTGATAAGATTTTTTTTAATAAATACTGCATTGTGTGTTTACTCAGGGTGCCTTTGTTTTATTGTTTTGGTTTTTTTTTTTTCATTTGAAGATCTAAAACTATTTAGAATGAGATGTACACAAAAACAGAAGAAATCAGGATGAAAATACTTTTTCACAGTACTGTATAAGACTATTGCTCTTTCTGTTGTTGCTGTCAGTGTAAGGTGTTAATAATAAATTCACAGATGATTGGGATGCATTTCTGCTGAGGGATAGTGTGTCTGAGCTGAACGTTTCACCATGGAAAAATAAATGTGAGGTGAGGTGCAATAAAATAAAAGGGAACCTATATTTGACTGAAATACCACAAATGAATAAATGTGTCTTTCCCTTCAATGGTTATTGTTTGCTCTACAGGTTTTGAAGGCATGTGATTTGAAGTTTATGACCTGCAGCAGACAGACAGAAAGCTCAGCACTGCATGAACCAACTGACTCTATCTCTTGCTTTGAAATATTTGAAGAAAATATTCCAGATGACAATGACAAATTACAGCACGACCATTTCAAAAACACCCAATTCAACCTCCAAACTAGCTCTTTTCCAGGTTAGTATGTTCATGATATACCAAATATGCTCAATTAGATTTATATGTATTGTCAGTATACAGTGGTGTACAGTACAACACAATGTTGTAGCTAGCACAGGTATAGATAAACTTTAAGCATTGCACAATGTATGGACAGTGGATTTAACTAGTCAAGAAAAATATTATTATTTTTTTTTACATTTAAATGAGAATTTCTCATCAGTATCTGTTTTTAAAATGAGTCAAAGGCAGGGATACATATGAAATCAGTTTATAACTTGACAGTACATTTAACCAGTAAGCGAAGCAGTGTGGCTGGGATGGCAGGAGGATAGAGACGCATTTTCAAGTAGTATATTAGTGCATATTTATAGATAATTGTATTCTTCATGAGGGTAAAAAGAACGATATTTTAGTAGCATTACAATAATTCAAATAGATAACATTACAGACATAGGCATAATAGTAGGCATAATAAAAATGACAGATCGTATGGAAAGTAACACTGTACAGTAACATGTATATTTAGTTTTATAATACAGAAGTGTGGTATAATGATTGCCTACTAACAAAAAGTATTTACCATTTTTAATTATGTGCTTGCAGTAAATAGTTTCTTAAAGAACAGCATTTCTAGAAGAAGCAGATATCTGCAAGCTTGGTGCTACTGTGGGACATGGACTCTGTGGCTGTGTTTGTCCATAACTTGTATAACCATTACTGGAATTCTGGGGTTGAAGTAAGTCTCTAAAGAAATACTCCAGGGTTTGTATATGCAATTACCACAGGCAAAAATTCACAAACATGACAGTAGGTGGATTGACAATGCTAGTTTGCCAATCATAGGATAGCTCTCATCAGCAATCATAGGATTCATTCATACGCCTTATATGCCAGACTAGGGTTGCTCACTAATTTTCTGTCATGGTCTGTGGACCCCCTGAAGTCGCTTTGCCCACCCCCTGGCCACACCATATGTAATCCAGTTCCACCACTGTTTCCATCCAGGTTGTATTCCTGTCCAATATTACTGGGATAAGAGGCCTGCAGTTAGCTTCTGAAAGGCCCAAATATACAAATTAAGAGCTTGATTTAACAATACATTTGACTCAAGAATTCATCCTACAAAAAACATTTCATAAATTATCTACTGCCAAAACTCAAGAAGACTTACTTTGTAATTGAGTTTTGATTAAACTGGTTTGTCAATCTTTCCTCAGGACACATAATAATATGAATATTATTGTCCAGGGGAATGGCTATAGATGTGGTGCACGAAGATTATGATGAAACACGCTGTGATATTCCTTTAATAATAAAGACCATTATAAACACTTTCACAGATTCAGCTCTACAAAGTGCCTCCTGTGGATTCACTCAGTATTTTTCTCTCTGCTCTTCTGTGCTTTTGCAGCACACCCAGCAATGGTAAATCCATCCATCTTTCATGCTGCTGTATGACTCTAAATCTCTTTTTTATGAGTTATACAGTATATGAGCTATTCAACCCTCTAGTTCTATTTACTACTTGGAAATTTTGTTCCATTGACACAGACATTAGGGTCAGCTTTCATTGCAGTACAATATCAACATTTATTTTTAAATATCTGAATATAAATAATATTTATTGAAATGGCCACAAAAATTACCTTTTTGTTTCAGCGTTATAAACAGTATCATTTTAACTAATTTAGTTACTCATGATCATCAAATAAAAAAAAATCGTTGTACGTAAAATAATTTTGCTTGTTCAGGAACAAGCATGAGAAAAGTTTTTGCTGGAAATATCATATTAAATTTTTTAAATATAAAATCTTTTATTTTGACCTGTACCCTGTCTATTATCTAGTTGTCACTTATGGAAGCTTATAAAACAGTTATTCAGAATTTACTAGCAATTATTAATCAGCTTTTTTTGTTTACATTTTGTTCTAATCCAGATATTTATTGCTGCATTATCTGTAACCCTGCAACGTGGAAATCAGGGCTATTTTCGCCAAAACTCAGCTGTTGATGAGCCCATCATAGAGCTGCTAAAAAATAAAAGACAAAATGGAGCCAATGTGAAGAAGCAGTCTTTATCCCGCTCATATCATCACACAGAGGAGATTGCTATGAATTTTGAAAAGGTATTTTGTATTTCAAATCATTCTGGTGCTTTAAATAAACTGTCTGGTGAAAATAAATCACCTGGAGAAATGTCTACCTAATCAGCTGTAGTCTTTGTTTTGCACTGAAGCTATGACACTAATGGAATGCAGGTCAATCTCATCTAGAATCTTTTCATAAATCTATGTCTAAACCTTCATGTATTTTTAAGTAAAAAGTTATTTACAGAGTCTGTGGTTAAAAATTCAAAGTATATGAACAGGGCCTGCTTAAAATGTGAAGTGTTGGCAACATTGTGCATGTTTAATATTACAATGTCATATAATTTAATATGTCACAGCACTGTTGAATACTCTGATCTGATTTGTCAGACGGGGTTGATATATTATCTATAATGGCAGCTGTGAAAGTAGTTCCATCTGCAAGACAAATCTCAGGTGTATATTGTATAAATGACCTCTTTGTAATGCATTATCATTTCATTATTATCAGAGACTGAACTAGGACAGAGCAGATTAATATCATCAGGTACAATGTGTTGTTATTTAACAAGGAAACCATATGAAGGAGAAGTTTATGTAGCATTTATGGAAGGAGACTAAAGTGTTAGTGCTTTGTAATAGTCAGCAAGTCAGTAAGAGAAAAACATGATACAATTTACAGTAAGTGATAACAGGAACCAAAATTGTAACTATAAAAAGAATGACATGTTAGTCTTAAATGTATAAATTATTGTAATCATTGCCAAATTGCTGAAATACAAGTCATTTTAAGAAATGAATCAATTATATTTTCCTGTAACAGCAAACCCTGTTTTGTTGTATTCCTTACATAA
This sequence comes from Noturus placidus, assembly GCA_022414735.1. Classification (NCBI taxonomy): domain Eukaryota; kingdom Metazoa; phylum Chordata; class Actinopteri; order Siluriformes; family Ictaluridae; genus Noturus; species Noturus placidus. Next base: position 174,998 of record JAFFST010052314.1, read on the forward strand.
TAATTACAAATAATATAAGTCCGAAAATGATTGAATGTAAACACACTTTGTTTTCCAGTCCTGAAAAATTGGGCAAGTTCAGGGAATGTTTTGGAAATAAGTATGGATATTCTCTTGTCAAAGTAATATAGTCTTAAGGCTTAATAAGATACTAGGTTCATTAATCTGTTAGAAATTCCATTATTCTTTTCTTTAATACAGGCTTCCAGATGCACAGAAAGTGCTTCCTGTTTATAATACAATTAATGGCCTGTACCAAGAAACCTGAACATAAAAAGTCTATATTATTATAATATAATAATAATTTAAAATAAGTTCTCTTTAATATAATATGTAAGCTTAGACTTTTGATGTGTATATTATTTACCATGGCAAGTCTTGACAGTATTAAATGCCATTGGATGTCAAAGAATGTCATTCACTCAGAGGTGTTTTTGATTGACAGGTGCTGGCAGCCCGTCAGAGAGCCAGATACCTGCGGCTTGCACGTCCACCTACTTCCACTGAGCTTCAAAGTGTGAGGAGCCAAATTAAAAAGAGGACACATCTTCAGAAAACAATAAGGTCTCTATGTACGTTATCCTTAAACAATAATAATAAAGCATACTGACCTAAACTTCATATAGTGTTCACTGTTTAACAATATTCTGCCCTACTGACACATCTGTTCAGAATTTATAGAAATCCCCAAATAGAATCCTCAAAATTCCCTTCACATAGCATAGGTGTGAGTGTAATAATAGATGAAGGGAATTGGATGTCACTAAAGTAATATGGGAACACAACATGCCTGAGGAGGTGTAGTATCTATTATTATAAAAAATTTTTTTCCAATTTTCCATTGTTTTTGCAGAGAGCTGGTGTTATACGTGTTTGTCTCATTTATAGTCGGCTTTGTGGCTTATGGAAAGTCCTCTAATGATAAGTATCTTCTGAATCAGGCAATCAGATCTCGCTTTACTGGGTAAATGTCACCTATTTAAAAGCATATTAATCAATACACTGAATTCTGAATATTCTGATGGTAAGGACATTTAACCCATAATGCTTTGTTGAAAATGCAGGAGTCATTCAATCCAGAAGCTTGATGACTGGTGGAACTGGACAACAAACACACTTCTACATGAACTGTATCTTTTTTCCCATGATCATAGTGGGTTGGAAAACAATGTAAGCTTTGAGAATTATAGTGGTTTAGTTTAATTTGACTGAATATTCCTTGTTTGCTGACCCTGTGTGTCTGTACTGGTAATTCGTTGCCTTCTGTCATTCGTTGCCTATGTCTAGTGAATACCATTAAAGACCAATAATGGTAATGGTTTTAATGGTTAGATAGATCATTTATTTGTCCTCAAAGAGGAAATTTGTTTCCACCGTGGGTGAGTAGAAAAACAATCACAACACCATACATATAAACCATCATAAACAAATCACAGGCATAGAGGGGAGAAGGGAACAAAAAGAAAACATCAGGATCATACAACAAATGAGTTTGTTGAGTATAAGATGGCATCACAATGGCTGAGTACCTATGTATATAACACTCATATAGCCATAGGAACATAACTCCTACCATAGCTGGCCTTTCTGCACATGGGTTGTCTATACCTGTGGCCAGAAGGAAGGGGGATGAAAGACTGATAAAGTGGGTGGTCTGAATAATAAAAAAAATTATTTGAATTTCAGAGAGTATATGAAATGACACAGTCCGATAAATTAGGGGTAGGGATACCAATAATTTTTCTCACTAAATTAGTTATCTTTAGGAGTTTGTTCTTGTTGGTAACGGTTAGCATAATAACAAATGGCACCATACATGAGAACTGGCTCGATAAGACTTCGATACAGAAGAAGAAGCAGACTAGGCTGAACAGACAGGTGTTTAATTTTACGAATAACTGTGAGTCTCTGTTGACAGCACTTGTAAATACCTAGAGTGTGCTTATTGAAGTTGAGATGTTTATCCAATGTCTTGAATGCCCAGATATCTTGAATGCTCCACCCTTTCAACCATCTCTGTTAATGATAATACTGGAAGGATGGATCAGTGTTTTGGAAGAGCTAAAAGTCAGTTCCTTAGTATTTGCTAATATTAATATTAATATTAAGGTGGACAAAGTTATCATCACACCATGTACTAAAATGTGCTATGGAGTATTGATAGTATTGATAAAGTAATCATTGTCCTTATTAAGCAATGCAAGAATGGCAGTTATCATCTGCATATTTAAAGTAATGAGTGGTGGTGACTGCACTCTGACAGTCATTTGTATAGAGAATATAAAGAAGTGGACTAAGTACATACCCCTGAGGGTGTGATGCTGATGATTTGTAACGGTATTTAATAGAAGAAATCATTAGAATTTCTGTGATGGTTTCTATATATTATTTTTTTCAGCAGAGATGGTAATTTTGTATATATTCAATTCCTGATCATTATATATATATATATATATATATATATATATATATATATATATATATAAAAGAACACGTATATAGTTGTAATATCTGACGTAACAGTGACCTCTGGTGGTGGTTTTCTGGGAATTAATTTTAATATGAAATTTGATGTGCAATCTTGATTATCGACTAAAAGAGAGAGATTAAATAAATAAATAATTCATAGTTTGGGATTAATTCTTGCATTTTAAGTGTCTAATCTATTTGTTTACTTAATTTAAGTGTTTTATCCATTTGGAAATAAGATAGAAAAATATGCATTTCTGGCTAAATATATTTCACATGGCAACGAAATAAAAACAGAGATGACATTCTTTCTGCTAGAGACAAACAGGCATTTCAGTAATTAAGTTAAAGTGTGTTACAGTTTAAAAATGAAACAAGGTAGGCATTGTTTGGTAATGTTTACACTTGGATTAGATTTTTTTTTTTTTTTTTTTTTTTTTTTGATGATGATTTGTTATGATCTGAAACTGATGCTTATTTATTTATTAACAGGTAAAAACTTTCTCTTTAATTGGAGAACCAGTCATTATGAAGATGGAAGGTACACACAATTCATCATGTCAGGTAAATCACTAACAGCGATAAGCAAAACTGATTTAAAAAGTTTAGTTTGGTGAAAATTTAAATGTACACACAGTGCCCCAAGTGTTTTGCAGCATTTATTTGATCAAACTGAAAGTTTGTGTGAAAATAATTCATCTAATTAGGCTTATCTGTTGCAATTTATCATGATTCAATATATAATTATTCACAGGCTGATTACAATATTCTTATTGTACTGTATTACAGACAAATACAAAAAAAGTCAATACTTTCAGGGAAAAAACCTAAACTGTTTATTACAAATCAGTGTCACAGAATTGTATCAGGTTTAAAATAGAAGGTGCAATTGAGAGCAAAGAACCAGTAGAACATATTTACTTTATCAAATTTACAAATTTAATGCACTATTCCTCTAATTTATGTTGCACTTTTAAGGTGTTCAATTGACTCAACCTCATACCTTTAAAGCTTTACTCTAAAAATTCATCATTGTACATATCCACATTTTCTGGTGAAAGATACAGTGCAAAGTATTGAAACCCCTGGAATAACAAATAACAAATTAACATTTTTCATTTCAGTATGTTTATAGCAAACTCTTTATAGCAAATATCCCAGTAGTGGCTCAACGGTTAAGGCTCTTTGTTACTGATTAAAAAATTGTTGATTCAAGCCCCAGCACTGCCAAGCTACAACTGTTGGGCTCTTGAGAAAGGGTCAAACTGTCTACTCCAGAGGTGCTGTATCATGGCTGACCCTGTGCTCTGACTCCAATCTTCTAACAAGCTGGGATATGGGAAGAAAAGAATTTCACTGTGCTGTAAAGTATATGTGACAAAAAAAAGCTTCATTATAGTTTAAACTATAATTATCAACTGTTTACTGAAAGAAATTTAAGTGCAAACCTGAAGCCCTAATCCACGGAAGACCATTCACAGCCATCTTTATGGTTTCTATGTGGCACCATCCACAGTAATCACATTGGTCTTTAGGCTGTCCACGTTGAGCCATCCTCAGCAGCAACATGGGATTTTAAGGTAATGAGAACTCCAACTAGAAGTAGGGCATCAGGATGAATCAAGAAGATCTGGAGAGAAGAAGGGGTCAGGATCACTGGTATCTCAGCAGTAGCAAGTGTAGCTCAATAGAGAGAGAGAGAGAAAGAGAGAGAGAGAGATCCAGACATTATCTTTTCAAGACAATGCTTTGAAAAACAAGGCTGGAATAAAAACCTTTGACACTTGTTTCTCTTTTCAGTCTTCCCCTGGAGCTCTAGCATCTGTTTTTAATGTTTTCACTGAACCTCACCAATGTGGGAAACTTCAGTGTTTTGAGAAAGCAGGATTTAATGTCCCCCTAGGAATAAACAGGTGAAAATGTCCTCTGATCAATCCATGGCTTTCATTCATTTTTAAATAAATACAGATTGCTTTATTTGTGAATTTCTTGTGTTGAAAATGCTTAAAATTTTACATTTCTTATTAAAGTAACACTATACATTAAAGTACTCTTAACTGGCATTAATTACTCCGTTAACATTTGCAAACTGTTTCCATGACGTCCTTCCTCTCACAGGTCTGAAGTATCCACCAGGCTTAAGAAACTGTGGACTTCAGGCTGGACTGGCAGCTCCACCCGTGCCATCATGCTGCAATTCACTTCATACAGCCCTGTTTATAACCTCTTTACCACGGTCACTATGCTTGGAGAAATGGCGTGCATCGGAGCTGTTCTACCTTCAGTCTACATTTACTCTACCAGACTTCATCACTCTGCCTCTGCCCTTGATTACTGCACTACAGCTGGAGAGGTGGGAAAGGAAGGGCAGTCTTATCGGGCTTCTATTATTGCTCATATCACATGATGCCTGGTAGTAAATACAGTGGCAGGGCTGATAGCAATAGTTTTCATTTCAAAGGTTACATTTAGGTGTACCTCATGGTGTACAGTCACATTATATTTATAGTCAGTCAAGTGTTTTCTTCCTCTTATACAACAGCGATTTGCCAACAATTACATTATTTATTTATTATACAATGTTATACAAACCTTTATTTTCATCAGTTTGCATTTAATGTTGTGGTTAGTTCATTCTTGTTATGATTTACAGTGCCTTGCGAAAGTATTCGGCCCCCTTGAACTGTTCGACCTTTTGCCACGTTTCAGGCCTCAAACATAAAGATATAAAACTGTCATTTTTTTGTGAAGAATCAACAACAGGTGGGACACAATCATGAAGTGGAACCAAATTTATTGGATATTTCAAACTTTTTCAAC
>JAFFST010052314.1:181364-192303 GCA_022414735.1 Noturus placidus
TGACAGTTTTATATCTTTATGTTTGAGGCCTGAAATGTGGCAAAAGGTCGAACAGTTCAAGGGGGCCGAATACTTTCGCAAGGCACTGTATGTTATACAAACTATAAAAGGTAATTTTTTCCACCAATCTCTCCATTCTCTCCCCACTGAACTTAATAAGACATAACCATAGTTGCTACATAAATACAGATGTGCAACCGCATTACTGAAAATGTTGGGACAGTATGGAAAATGCAGAAAAACAAACAAAAAGAGTCACTGGAAAATTCAATTCACTCTGTATTATATTGAAACCACATTATTTGATGTTTTACCTTCTGAATTTAATGAATTTTTTTTTAAAGATACACTAATTTCAAAACTGATGACTGAAACACTCGCCAAAAAGTTGTGACAGTCGACTGTTTACCACTGTGTAACATCAGCTTTTCTTTTAATAACACTTATTAAGCGTTTCGGCATTGAAGACACCAGTTGGTTAAATTTAACAAGTGGAATTTTCCCCCATTCATCCATTATGAACTTCTTCAGCTGCTCAACTGTATGGGGCATCCATTGCCTTATGTTGCGCTTCATAATGCGCCACAGATTCTCAATCGGGGACAGGTCAAGAGTCAAGACTGCAGGCAGGCCATGCTAGTACGCACACTCTCTGCGTACACAACCATGCACTTGTAATACGGGCAGAATTTGGTTTTCCGTTGTCCTACTCTGGATGGCAGCATATGTTGCTCCAAAATCTGTACATAACATTCTGCATTAATGGTGCCCTCACAGATGTGCCCATGCCATGGGCACTGACACACACCCATACCATGACAGATGCAGGCTTTTGGATCTGATGCTGATAACAGCTTGGATGGTCCTTTTCTTCTTTGGCCTGGAGGTTTTGTACAAAAACTATTTGAAATGTTGACTCGTTGGACCACAAAACACGACTCCACGGTGCTACTGTCCATCTCAGATGAGTCCGAGCCCTGAGAAGTCAGCAGCGCTTCTGAAAAGTGTTGATGTTTGGCTTCTGCTTTGCATAGTAAAGCCTTAACTTGCATCTGTGGATGCAGTGGCGAATGGTGTTGACTAACAAAGGTTTACCAAAGTATTCCTGAGCCCATTTCAGGATATCCATTACACACTCATGACTGTTTTTAAGACCGTCTGAGGGATCGGACATTACGTACATTCAGAAGTGGTTTTCAGCGTTGCCCTTTACACACTGAGATTTGACCGGATTCCTTGATTTTTTTAATTATATTGTGTACTACAGAAGGTGAAGTGCCCAAAATCCTACTGATTTGTCTTTGGGGAATGTTGTTCTCAAAGTGGTGAATTATTCGCTGATGCATCTGTTGGCAGATTGGCGAGTCTTGACCCATCCTTGCTCTTGATGGACTAGGGCTTTTTTGGAGGCTCCTTATATACTATGATTAAACGAATGCCTCACCTGTTTCACATCACCTTCTTATTTCAACTCGTCACATCGCTATTAGTCTTAAACTGCCCCTGCCCCAACTTTTTTGGAACGTGTTGTCTGCATCAAATTCAAAATAAACATTTATCTTAAAAAAAAAATATGCAGTTGATTAGGTAAAACATCAAATACCTTGTCTTTACATGTTTTTTGACACAGTATATTTATGAATCACTCCTCTGTTTTTGGGTTGTTTTTTTTTTCTTAGCATTTTCCATACTGTCTCCACTTTTTTGGAATTGGGTTTGTACTATTATAGCTGTTATAACTCTTAAATGAAAGTGTTATGAGTGAGTAATTTTCATTCTTTATCACTTCCATCTCTTTGCCCCTGCAGCTTCTCCTGCTCCTCCTCACACTGCTCCAACTCTACTTTCAAACATATGTCATCGCTCAGAGAGGACGGGGGTATTGGACAGACTTGTGGAACTGGACAGAAGTAATTTCTATTGCTTTTAATATGTTTTAATTTCCTTCTGCTATAGATCACTCTGACAACTGATTACATATATTATCTCTGTCATGCAGGTGATTGTAGTCCTGCTCAGTCTTCTGTGCTTCATCTGTTCAGTGCATCACTTCACACTGATCACGGATACAACTGAAAAACTGCAAAGAGAAAATTTCAAGACATTTGTCGACTTAACTCCTGCTGCGTCTTGGGAACAGGTAGCAGACATGTAGATTAGTGTCAGCTTAAAGATTTCTCGCAGAGAAATATTGCCTAGGATTTCACTAAAGCTGCTTTCTCTGCAGCCTGTCAAGAGACCTGTCATGGGTACTGTAAGGGTGCTGGCACATATGCAGTATTTTAGTAGATTGATTCAAACTCTTGGTGTAGTTCTTTTGGGATGATAAGAATGCAGAAATCCTTTTTAGAACGCAAATCCAAACAACCTGTCAGATATCGAAATCAAAGCAAGTCAAATGGAATATCCTCCAGGTGTGTGCTATCAGTAATAAGGTGAACTTGAACGTGTGATCTTGCAGTTGGTGTCCGTAGTGGTCATGTTGTAGTCGGAGGTGCATTTTGGGAAATGGAGTCAGATGCCAAATTTGGCATTGACCTGACACAACCGGCTCGAGGCAATGTTAAAGAACCTCTTCTTAGTAACCTCTGCTGAAGTCTGATTGCATGAGCATACTACAGGAAATCTAAATTATTATACAAATGATTAAATTATCCATTAAAGATTTTTGCGAGTACAGTTCCATCCCCTCACACATCCCTCATGTATTTTTCTGGTCTAGATTTGTGCAGTTTGAAACTGAAAAGCAATATTTTCAATTTCTATCTGATCTACACTTGGCCAAGGTGAAAATGTGCCTCAATATTTAGTCTCAGAAAAAAGATTACTAAACTGTACCATGGGAATAAAACATGGCACAAATACTTGTCACTCAAGGGCATATCTTTTGTCCCTATGGTATGTATCCTTCACCTGGGGGGAATGAATGTAGTGTACATTTACGGCTCATTTAAGCTACATAATTGGACCCTAAGGACTACTTTTGAACCTTTGAGCAAACATATTGTTATTGTGTATATTGTTTATACCATTGAGAATTGATAATCTCCCTGTACTGTACATTTGTTACTGATAGAGCAGAAAAGGCAGAATAGGCGGATGTAATGGCATAGTTTCTTTAACGGTATTTATCTGAGTACTGATACCGGCATTCAAAACACAGGCAAAGAAGGATATTAGCAATGAAGAAAACCAGGAGGCAAATAGGAAGTAATGAGAATGCTTTGCGACTGCATCTGTCTTTCCTCGCCATATCTGTTTGATGCTATTTCATTATGGTGCAGCAAACCGGATGTTTGAATATAACAATTCCAGATTGCAGAATTAAAACTGCTTTAAATTAATCCAAAATAAAGGGAAAGACACATGAAAGTTCATGAATCTATAATTTATACATGCCTGGAAAATTGTAATTAATATTTTGTCATGTAAAATAACCTGTATATGAACTCTGTGTCTCTGATAGCGCACTCATTCACTTTATGGGCTCCTTATGTTCATTCTTCTGATTAAATGTTGCTCCTTGCTACGCCTAAATGAAGCCATGACCACGGCTGTATCTACAGTGAAAGACATCTTCTCCATTCTGCTTTGGCCTCTGGTACACACATATTCAGATTCAGAACACATCACTTTGAATGAAATTGTGAAGCCTGCTTGATTTTGGTTTATTTTTTTGTTTGTTTTTCGATTTCAGATAACTGGTGTGATCCTTGTTTTTGCTTTCTTCTCCCTGGGGAACCTGATCACCTTACCAAAATCGGTGTCTTCTGTTATTGCTCATGGGTTCGGCATTGGAAAGCTTGGTGATTTGCACAAAAATCAAGCTTCTTGGATGCTTTGCTTCTACGGATATTTAATTTGCATAGTCTTTTTTGCAATGAAAGCAATGGTACAGTATGTGTAGCAAGTTCACTGAAAGAACCCACTATGAGTAGCACACATTAATACTCATTCAAATTGTTTCTTTCGTTTGCATTGATGTTTTGCAGGTAATTGGTGTACTCAGTTCAGTTGTGAAAAGGGCAAAATATAAAAGGAGAAAACATCATCTGTCTGCATCCGAGCTCTGCACTTATATCCAGGATGTGACTCTGGAGCTTGTTGGCAAAGGCAAGCGGAAATGGACTGTTCCTTCCACCAGTAATGTAAGGGACATTTTAATGCTGGCTGTGCCTGTCTATAGGTGTACATAAACATAGTTTTATAATGTGTTTGTGTTTTTAGCTTAGACATTAACAGGGTTGAGGACATAACAGAATACATGAAAGAGGATTTGTAAGACAATAAATAAGTACTGTAACCCCAGCTAAATCCAGATTGGGGGACCACACATTTTTATGTGCTTAGATTCAATTATTTTTATATTACTGATTATATTATTACGGTAATTGAGAATGTGAAATAAATCATTACAAACTTGATCATGTAAAGCATTACCTTGTCTGTTTTTTTTTCTACAGAATTTTGTCCTGGAAGAGTTTGAGGATCTTGTTGATGAGCTCCTGCTCAAGCTCAACGTCATGTCCAGTAGCGATGAAGACCAGGACAACTATGAGGACCAGAATATGCTTCAGTCAGCATATGACTACAGCTCAGAGGTAAACATTATACAGTAACTATTCAACTAGCTCTTATACCCCATCTATTTGTCTTTATTTTATAATGCTGCTACTTTCTCAAATCTGATGGGTCAGAAGGTGATGATTAATTCTGCATAACGACAGCTCTGACACTAGTGCCAACTGATATGCAAATCACAATGTATCACTACTTCACTGTGTTTCACAGATTCTAAGACTAATAATAAGCAAATAAAAAACAATAATAAGCAGATTAAAAGAAAACATACTTTTATTTAACAAAGAAAAGTATAATAGTTGACATGGTGATGTTTTCTGTAAGGAGATATTTATTTAACATTAATTTAAGGAGTCTCCAGTGTCACCACTTTGTAACACTAAGTAAGATTTCTGCTATGGGAGAATATTCAAGATGGAGGGCTTTGTGTTTCTTAGTAGCATGACAAACTGTGTTTTTTAGTGTTATTACATTCAAGACAAGCTTGTGAGATAACGACTGTTTATACTAGCTGCTATAATGTAGGAGATAATAAGAACTAACTTGTCTCACAGACTTTCAACACCTTTAAATTAAAATTGTAAATGAAAATTATGACATGTTTTTCTTTAATCAATAAAACACTGTTTGCATTGGTAGAGGAATAAAACACTTTGGGGTGTGCTGTTATAGGAAAGTAATCAACTTTGGGGTAGTAAGAGTTACTCCACTTTGCATTAGGCCATATCACACTACCCTGCTGCCATGTTTAATCTGTATTTATTCAATTGTTTGCATAGGTTGGTGCTGAAAACAAAATGGAGGAAATGGAAATAATGCCAAGTATGTGTTGTGAATTTTTATACCCTCATGAGGAAAACAGTCTCAGGTAAAAAAAAATTATTAGTGTTGAAATGGACGTCAGTTTAGATACAGTACAATTCATATAAATGCAGTGGTTTCTCAGTGGTTAACGCAACTGTTCAATGGTGTGTCACACTGGAAAAGCCTTGTCGATAAGAGAGGTCCAAGGAACATGACCGGATTGGTTCGAGCTGCCAGGAAGGATATAATAACTCAAATAATGACTCTAAATAGTAATAATGTCAGAAAAATATCTCTGCATGCACAAAACATCAAACCTTGATGTGCATAGGCTACAAAAGCAGAAGACCACATTGGGTTTCACTCCTTTCAGCCAAGAACAAGAATCTGGGACTATCATGGGCACAGACCATCACCATGTCTTTTTCCAGTTTTCAACTGTCCACTTTGGGTGAGTCTGTACCCATGAGTCTTGTTCTTGGCAGACAGGAGTGGCACCTGATGTGATCTTCTGCTGTTGTAAGGAATCCACCTCAGGAATTGATGTGTACTGAGATGGGTTTCTGCTCACCACAGTTGTAAAGAGTGATTATTTGAGTTACTATAGACTTTCTGGCAGCTCAGGCCAGTCTGGCCATTCTGCTCTGATCTCTCTCATCAACAAGGTGTTTCAGCCTGCAGACTCTCCACTTAGATGATGTTTTTCACACCATTCTGTGTAAACTCAAGACACTGTTGTGTGTGATATTCAGGAGATCAGCAGTTTCTGAAATACTCAAACCACCCCATCTGGTACCAGCGTCCATGCCACAATGAAAGTCACAGAGATCACACTCCACCCCCCTTCTGTTTGATGTGAACATTAGTTCTTGACCTGTACTTTATGCATTGAGTTGCTGCCACATGATTGGCTGATTGGATAACTGCACAAATGAGCAGCCATACAGGTGTTCCAATTAAACCTGACGGGCGAGTGTATGTATGCTAATGTTAATATGGAAATATGAAAAATCTCTAGCAATGAATTTAAAAGCCTTTTCGTTACTAATGTTGTAGTTGTATTGTTTGTGTGTGTGTGTGTGTGTGTGTGTGTGTGTGTGTGTGTGTGTGTGTGTGTGATTTTATTATGTAATATGTACTCATTTTTATTTTAATTGTTGTTATTTGATGAATGGAAGCTTGTGTCTAAAGAGCTTGTTGTAATATTACACTTGTTTCCTTTTCAATAAAGGGTTAAATTCTTTTAAAGAACGTTTATCTTGTGACGTTTCTCGGCATTCAGTAGTTTTCTGTCTTACTTGAGAATTATCCAATCAGAGCTCAGAACGTAGGTGCGGTACGGGCTTGAGTGGCGACTTCTGATTGGTAGAACCCAGCGTCCGCTACCCAATCAGCGCGTGGCAAGTCAGACAAGTTTGAGTCGTGGCGTGGAACCAAGAAGCAAACTGAAGGCATTTCAGCTAGACACCTTTAGAAGAAAAGCCGAATTTCGAATTAAACTTGGCGTTTAAAAGATAATTCAGCTGTTAGTTTATATAGCCTCAAAATAATAATAATAATAATAATACACTCAGCACTACTGCACTACCTGTGTGTGGGAAAGGCTTGAAGAGGACAGAAGGCCCTGTGGAAGGAAAGGCAGAGAGATGAAGAAGCTGCCGCTGCTGTTGATTGTGCTGCTCGGGTTAGCACACTTCATTACCATCAGCACAGGAGAGGACGAGGGTGAGGAAGAGCTGGGATTATTCACACTTACACGTTCACCATGCTGTGTTAGTAAGATTGAACTGACCTGATAGACAGCCAGGAGTGTAAGGGTTATGCATGCACATTATTAACATGCACGTTGCTGGTTGATTGTGCATTAAGTAAAGGATCAGTTCATGTTTTCAGGGGGAAGGTGGCCATCTGAGCATGAACAAGTATGATTAGTGATCTAAGAGATTGTGCTGTGAGGGCTCAGAACAAATAGGTTGTCCTTGAATTGAACAACATGTATACTTGTATTGATTTTAAGAAAAGACAAGTGCACACTCCACCCAGATTTGCTTATATTTCATCTGAATGAATTTTAGCAGGACCAAAACTTATAAGCAGCATGGTGCAGATTGCAGAAATCTCATCCACTTCACGGTTAATCAACTGCAAAGTGTAATAATGCTTAAGTTTCTGATTTCTAACCTCTGTTATGTTTGTTATACCTACAAATATAAACATGTACAAACTGTAAAAGTTAGTCTGTATAATTTGGGATATTCGAGTCAAATGTTTACGTCGTCTTTGCATTTCTATGTGCATGTACTCATCCTATTTTTCTCTCATGCTTGTTCTCAAAATAATGTGATTTAAGTCTATGGACACAAACGCTGAAGTCATTTGAGAGCCAGTCATCACTGCTGAAAGGTTTATCTGCGTAGTAGACGATGGCAACATTTTGCCAACATTCTGTCTGGATGTCACTGTGTTTATTACATTTATTCATTTAGCAGGCATTTACATTTATTTACATTTATTCATTTAGCTTTTATTCAAAGCGACTTACAAATGAGAGCACACTCACACACCAATGGTAGCAGAGCTGCCATGCAAGGTGCTAGCTTGCCGTCAGGGGCAACTTAGGGTTCAGTGTCTTGCCCAAGGACATTTCGGCATGGGATCACCCGGGCTGGGATTCGAACCACCAACCCCACGATTAGTGGATTAGTGGACAACCCGCTCTACCAACTGAGCCACAGCCACCCATTAAATTATTAAATTTGTCTTTTACAAAAAAAAACAAAACCTTGTGAAACTGGTGAGGAATGGTCATCATAGCTAGTTATGACCATGCTAATACGTGCATTGGACAGTAAGGGTGGGAGATATGCCAAACATATCATATAATGATTCTCAGAGACACTTCTGTGACACTTAAATATTGTGATGCATATTGTCTGTTGTGATGTTAAAGAAACCTGTGAAAGATTATATGAAGTAATTATACTTTTATTTATTGTCTACAAAAATAGGAGGAATGTAAAAAAAAAAACCAACAAAAGTACAAAGTCAGCGTATAACATCGTCAGCTGCTACCAATTTGTTTGTAACTATTAATAAAGTACTATTGTTTCTATTTTTTTTAAATCTTATGATATCAACAATATGATGAAGTGTTTTGTAACGATTTTTGATTTAATTTAAGGATACTTGATACTTATATTTAATGTCTTCAGAAATAAATTAACACATGAAAAAAGGGGGGGGGGTAAAAAAATTGTAATTTATCACAATTCAGTTGAATATTTTAACATTAAGTCTGCGGTTTCCAATCATTTGTAATTTTTTAACAAGAATTGACAAATTATATAAAATATGAAAAAAAAAAAACTGTTTACCCAACTTAAGTGTTGTGTGAATTTCAGGAGAAGAGCTGAGTAAAGACGCCGACAGTGATTCTGAAGATGATGATGACGACAACGATGATGAGGATGATGATGACGACAGCACGGAGGTCAAAGAGGAAAACGGTGTGCTGGTGCTCACTGATGGTAACTTTGACACATTCATAGAGGACAAAGACACAGTGCTGGTTGAATTCTATGCACCGTGGTAAGTGCACTGAGAGCTTGTATTGGGCCTTTACAAGGCACTTCACTGTGCAAACACTTGCTCACTTTAAAAAAAAAAAAGAACAAATATATATATTTTACTATCCTCCTCCCTAACAGGTGTGGCCACTGCAAGCAGTTTGCACCAGAGTATGAGAAAATTGCTCAGACGCTGAAGGAAAACGATCCTCCAATCCCTGTGGCGAAAATAGATGCTACTGTGGCTAGTGCAACTGCGAGTAAATTTGAGGTGTCTGGATATCCTACTATCAAAATTTTGAAAAATGGAGAGGCGGTGGATTACGATGGAGCGCGAACTGAAAAAGGTGTGTGTGTTCTCCTGAGTAGGATTGTATGATGTGTATACAATTGAATGCTGTGAAATATATGAATGACTTGATGAATTGTTGAGTTACAATGGAAAAATACATTTTAAACTCCCAAGAATAGAGTAGGTTCATGTACTATTGCCTGTCATATGCACATTAGGATGTAATGTTATTGCTCTTTAATCTTAAGCACTTAAAACAATATAGTTTGCTAATTTAACCGTGTGAGTGCTCATTAGTTTCAGATTCACATTTTCAAATACTCAAGATGGCTATGGTAATATGATCTTTATTTTTATACTGTTGAGGGCAAATGTTTGGATTAGATATGGCACAAGATTACCTTTTCCGATACCGGTACTGAAACCTAGAGTACCCATCTTATACTGTGGTGTTTCTAAGTCAAGTCACTGGTTACAGAAGTACATTTCTTTTCCAAAATCCAATTCTAATCTTTGCCATTTGTTACAGGATCAGATATTTGATCCACTGTTTTTGCTGGTATTGGCTTGGTGCCATCTCTAGTTTGGTTCCTTTGGCTTTTTTTTTTTTTTTTGCTTTTTTTCATTGATTAGAAATCAAGAATGTAAAATTAAAAGCGTGGATAATATCCTGTAACAAGACGACAACCCGAAGCACAGTGAACAGAAAGGGAACACAAAAAATTATAAAGTCAATGGATGAGTTTACAAATTATGCGGATATTTAGATTAAGGAACATCTGTGAAACTGAACACACTAAATGTCTTGTTGCTCAAAATTAAATTACTTTATGTGCAAGTGTACAAACTTTTGCACTCAACTGTGGTCCCTTTAATTAAGTCCAAATGCACAGTGTTTTACATGTAAAAGTAAGCGGTTGAAGATGGATGGATGGACGGAAGTATGAAATAATGATTGTGCAAAAACTGTAAAGAAATCAGCCTTTAATGAAAACTAAATATATAAAATGGTACAAGTTTAAAAACATGTAATTGAAGTGAAATCCCATTAACTGTAAATGTACTATGTGTTTAATCTGGGTTTAATCTTTCAGCTATTGTTGAGCGAGTTAAAGAAGTTGCACAGCCAGACTGGAAACCTCCTCCAGAGGCCACGCTGGTGCTGACAAAGGACAACTTTGATGATGTGGTTAATAATGCTGACATCATTCTGGTGGAGTTTTATGCCCCCTGGTTGGTACTTTACAGGATATTTCATAATTTCTGTTGCACTGATTATCTACTTGAAGTATTTAATAAGCATCTTTTCTTTTTGTTTTTTTTTTTTGGAATAAACAGGTGTGGGCACTGTAAAAGACTTGCTCCTGAATATGAGAAAGCTGCTAAGGAACTCCGCACTCGAACCCCTCCTATACCACTGGCTAAAGTTGATGCCACTGCAGAGAATGACCTCGCCACCAGGTTTGACGTAACCGGATACCCAACACTCAAAATCTTCAGGAAGGGGAAAGTGTTCGATTACAATGGACCACGAGAGCAACATGGTATGTCCTGTTATTGAACTTTGTTACTTGTGTGTGTGTGTGTGTGTGTGTGTGTGTGTGTGTGTGTGTGTGTGTGTATATATATATATACACACACACACACACACACAGTGGTACCTCGACCTACGAGATTAATTCGTTCCATAACCTCT
>JAFFST010052314.1:207430-225367 GCA_022414735.1 Noturus placidus
GTAATTGAGACTGCGCCTTATAACACGGTACGCCTTGTCTATTGGTCAAGTACAGAAGTAGACCCCGTAATTGAGACTGCGCCTTATAACCCGGCGCGCCTTGTCTATTGGTCAAGTACAGAAGTAGACCCCGTAATTGAGACTGCGCCTTATAATCCGGCGCGCCTTGTCTATTGGTCAAGTACAGAAGTAGACCCCGTAATTGAGACTGCGCCTTATAACACGGTACGCCTTGTCTATTGGTCAAGTACAGAAGTAGACCCCGTAATTGAGACTGCGCCTTATAATCCGGTGCACCTTATAGTGTGGAAAGTACGGTATCTTTTTTTCCCCCTCTCTAAAGTTGCAAATCTCCGTGGATTGCTTAATTACGATTCAGGCCACCCCAGTGTAATTATACTGATACTCTATGCTCCTAAACGCTTCTTAATTTGATGGTTTTCCCTTTGTGTAGCTGTTTGCAATAAAATAAAATAAAAATCACAGGTTCATGTTAAGCCTGTCTGAACACATGTAGGTCCTACTGTATGTCACTGATTCTTAAGATAAGAGACCAGATGTGTTTTTATAAGTTAGTTTAGGTTTTTTAATACTGCGTTCATTAGAAATCGATATTTCTAGGCTAAGGTCTCAGCTAATGAACCATGTAAGGGAACAGGTTTTTATGAAAATGCGTTTTTCTTTTTATTCACTTCACAAGCTAATTTCTGTCAACTCCGTCAGACACTGGAAAGCATTCTATTTTAATTTCATCCATCCAACAAAAGTGTAAGGTCCTCAATTATCTAACAATGGTGTTCAGTAAAGTAGTTAAGTGATAAAATACATTCTCTACACTTTTTTTCTGTTTTCACACTTGTGAAAAATCCACTTCATAAAATCCTTAATTCTCTACTGTCCTTTGTAATATTAAAATCACGTATATCACCAGTGTTCTTAGACACACAAGAAATCGCATCGTATTGTTCAGTTAGTGTTCTTGTTTTAATTATTAACACAATCAATTGAACAAAGAATAAATTTCTTTCAAAATGAACAAAAACTGATGGCGTTGACAAATAACGGCGTTGACAAAGAACCAACTGAGGTTACAACAGATTAAATACTAACAAATATTTTCTTTCCAAACAACTGATTGACAAGACAGCAAATTAAGAGAACGCACGTTTTTAAAAAGTATTTAATTTAAGTAAACAATTTAATTTAGTAATTTCATTATAATTGGGTTCCAGAATCCTCCCAGTGTTTTTCTCTCTGCAGCAGCACGTCTCTGGTGGCTCACTGGACATACAGAAGCTTGTATTGGGTTCAGTGTAATAGAAAGCATTACTGTGTGACATCTTGTACTAGCAACAGAAATCTTCTCAAATCTATAGGAATACATGGGAGATCTGTAGCCTGTTTATCAATTATCTATCTGAATGGCTGCTTCTGAACATCTGATACCTCTGCTCCCTATAGTCCAATTCATCTATTTGTCTTGAACCCTTTTCTTCCACCTTTGTCTTTCCTGCTCTAGAATCTCCCTTCTGCTTTCTGGGTCTATGTTTAATTTCTCTCTTCTTTTTTTTATACTCGCATCAATGCTAGAAGAATTACTCGTATTCAAAAATGTCACTATAAAGAGTTTTTGTGAGCACTTGTTGTGACTCAGTTAGCTTGCAAGTCAACTCCCTCAGACATAAACCTGATGGAGTTGATGTCTGACTGCGTTGAGAAAATTTAATATTTTTCCATCTTAACCATGTGTTGTACAGTGGAACAAATTGCAGTTTTTTTTTCCTCTGTTGAGGCTGCCTCAATAAGCATAACTAAAATGCCTAAATTTATCCCACAATTATAGACAGAAATGATTACAATGGGAAGACGGTGTTGACATTTTAAAGCTGTGACCACAGAGATTTATACATTGTTTGTTTAAAATATAAAACGTACCAGACCATGCGTCATTCTGTTGCATCCACCGGGAGCAGGAAGTGGGAACGGGGTTCTCAGAGTTATAGCTGACCGTGACATTGCATGATTTATTCATGATTATATATATATATATATATATATATATATATATATATATATATATATATATAAAAAAGACTGAGTTGACACAAAGTGAGAACAAATTGATTTTTTTTTTTTTTTTATGGAAAATTTAATTTACTTTATTTTAATTTCATGTTAGATTTGAATTTATTGCATTTTTAAGCACTTTGTTTGGCAGCTTGATATTTTGACCTCTTGCTGAGGACAGGTTAAATGACATGTTTTCCAATTATAGAGTGTACATTTAGACGAATTTTAATGAAATTAAAAGATTATACACAATAAATGCCCAGCGTATACAAGATTACCTTTAGATTTAACTTTTTTAGTATTATTTTTACTGAGTTTCTTACATTTTAACATAAAGAGGACTTTTGTATGTAGGACATGTTTTGTCCTTTATCTCAAGAATCAGTGATATTTATATTAGTATATATTATAAACATATAATATATTTAAATGCAAGAAATCCACATGTAAATGTTTGTTGTAAAAAATTGCAAGCTCCTCCGAATATTGCAGTTTGTTTAATTTCTCATTCATTTCTGTGATCGTTAAATCTGATTAACATAGTTTTTTCATAAGGAATAGCTATCATTTTGATTATGCCCTTTGCATATGAGCATAAAATGTTTATTTTTCCAACACTCTTAATGAGTACAGTCAGTTTGTAGCATTTTCTAACAAAAGGAAATGCCACGGATTGCATTTGTAATGCATTTGCTACTTCGTGACTGGGTCTTTTGATAAACAGTGATTGCTGTAGTTATTTATTTATTTACTTACTTACATTTTTAAATTTATTTTATATTATTCTTCAAATCATCCTGTGGGCCGGATTGGACACATTCGGCCGTATGTTTCACATCCCTGGTCTACAATTTTAAAGTTTATTGAAAGAAAATTTGAAAAGTGAGAATTTACAAATCAATTTCAATTCATTATATATATAATTCAGATTTTCTCATGTCTTCTAATCTGAAGTGGCCAAGGAGGTTTTTAATTTTTTTAAAAAAGATTCTTTTAAGTTTATTTTTTAAACAAAATTTTTAGAGATCATGATGCACTTGTACTTTTTCAAGTAAGGAATAATGTATGATGGTGTGCTGTTGACCCCCCTGTTGGACGTTAAATAAACCTCTCACTACAGAAAGTTGCATTTTAACATTAATTATATGTCTTTAATTCTTAACTTATTTTGAGTCTGTTTATCTTATATTATGTGAAGCATGAGATACAAGTTCCTGTGAATGAGTTGTTACTATAGACATGATAATATATATCAGAATATCAACCTGTCATTTGCTTTGCAGCCATCACTACTGTCCGAGCTGCTATTATAGGAAATTAATCAATCAGATATGAGAATTCAGCAATGTTGTGGTCTAAACAACGTGCACAATATTGCAAACTTCAAATGATGCCCAGTCCTCTGTACCCAATGGGAAGAAGTGCATAGGTAGACAGCTTTTTTGGGCAGTGTTTGTGCTCCCACAATTGACTGTCCTTTAAGAAGGCAGAATTGGGGCTACTTTTATAAGGCTGCCATTTTGAGCAAATTTGAAGAAGGAAAAAAAATTGATTCTTTTTCTTTCCTGGAGAAGTCAGTTCCTTGAATCTGTTCACCAGTTGAGTTTTCTGTGAAAGTTGCAAAAACATGGCAGACTGAACAATTGCTCTGATTAAGCTTGATGAACTTGATGAATGTTGTACTTGTGAATTCATCTGTGTTACTTCACACTTAGTCAGTGTTTTTCACGTCTTGCCTTAGCTGAGATGCAGCTCTCCCCTTATGTTTGGTCAGACATGAACAGATTGCTGTTGCGTGCAGATTTTCTCCTTTAATGTTTTCTTTAAGCTGATGCTTGTGTTTCTGTAGGGAAATTATGGGCTTGACTGGGAAGAAATCGGAGAAAGGCCCAGTGTGCTGGAGGAGGAGAGTGAAGTCCGAGTACATGCGCTTACGCCAGCTGAAACGCTTTAGAAGAGCAGATGAGGTTAAGGTAGGACTCCTCTAACCATAGAATGACTTGAAAAGATGTACTTTTAGGTATAGTTTCTAGCTATTATAGCTTATACAAAAGTATGTCCTCTATGGATGTTAGAATGTTATTTTATTGTTTAATTAATATAGCTGGAAGGCAGAAGAATCCCATCGAGTCTGATTTGGGGTCAGTAGGGATCTGTCACTAGTCTGTGTCCTACCCATCTGCTGATAACAGCTGCTAAACAGCCAGGACGTACGTGTAACGGTAAAGTGGGCGAATAGTGTAGTTAATGCGGTAAAATGATAATTAAAATACCCGAAAAGACACATCTGGATATTGTTTAGTTTGTGATTTGTGTTTTAAAATTCAAGCTGCACTTGCACAGTGAAAGATGAAAACCCAGAACAAAATGTTTCTTATTCATCATTAACATAAAGCAATATGAGTCATCTATATTCATGGCTGGTGTTCATGGTAATGAGAATGTAGGTAATGATGGAACAGTGCTGAAACAGAGCGTTTTATTTATTTATTTATTTATTTATTTATTGCCTTTTTATCCACCACCACAGAGCATGTTCAACTCCAATAGACAGAAGATTATAGAGCGCACTGACATTCTCAATCAGGAGTGGAAACTACGGCGGATTCAGCCAGTGCACATCATGACACCCGTGAGCTCATTACGTGGAACAAGAGAGGTTAGCACTCAACTCTTTTTCAGCAAACGATTCAGACGTAGTGTTGAAATTGCAGTGTTTACAATTCTACATGACTCCTGTTTTTTCAGTGCACAGTAGATAGTGGCTTTTCAGAGTTCTCCAGACAAGTCATTCCTCTTAAAACCTTGAATGCTGTAGCTTCTGTACCTGTGATGTATTCCTGGTCACCACTCCAGCAGAATTTCATGGTAAAGTACATCATTAGCCAATAATGAATTGACTGCAGACCTTCACTGTGACCTAATCAAGGTTTGATTGTAGGTTGAAGATGAGACGGTTTTGCACAACATCCCTTATATGGGAGACGAAATCCTGGACCAGGATGGCACTTTTATTGAAGAGCTTATTAAAAACTATGATGGCAAAGTTCATGGAGATAGAGGTTTGTGTTAAAGATCTGTCAAACGTAATATTTTTCCTGTTAAGCGTAGTAGCGTGTGGTAAAAACAGTTGATCTGGTCTAAAGGATAATTTTTTTCCCCAAGGTATGAATTTTGGCAGTGAACAATTTAACGTGAAACACCCACTATTGCAGATATTTTTGTTGGTATCTGCTTGCGATATTTTCTAATCCTCATAGTTTTTCTATTTCCCAAAATATGTGATTCAAACCAAAGTGACCCTGTCCAAGATGAAGTGTTTAATGAATACGTATGCAGTAAACACATCACACAGTGCTGCTCAAGCACGTTGAAATTGAAATGTTTCCTGAAGTTTTCTTACTATTATACCACAGCATCCTACTATTTTTTGTCATTTTATTGTTGTATTTAACATTGTCTATATTATTTATAACCACAGTAACGTTGCTGTAACGTTGTGTTGGGTGTCTACAGGAAACATTTGCTTTTTTATAAAATTTTATTATAACTTTTTAATGGTGATTATTGCTATTCCGTGATGGTTAATTCTTTTTAAACTTTTACCAACGATTCTGTTTGTGAAAATAAATTAATTCTAATGTTCATGCTGTGATTCCGTTTCCATTTTATTGCCTTATTAAACAGTTTAACTGTCTCTTGTTTTGGACAGAAACGTAATTCAGATCGTCCTTTACTCTAAAATTAAAGGCTTTTTATTTTGATCGAATAATCAGTAAAATTATTGTTGGGTTATTAGGCTGACTGTAAATATTGCTGCTGTAATGCTCAGTTTTCACTTGCCATGGTTTCTACATATTGTGATCTCGCAAAATATTCCTGGTCTACAGAATGTGGCTTTATAAATGATGAGATCTTTGTGGAGTTGGTGAACGCTCTCAATCAGTACAGTGACAATGAAGACGATGACGACGAAGAGGACCAGCATGATTACAAACTAGACAACTGTGATGCAAAAGACATTGCTGAAGATTCTCGCAAAGACCAGCTTCTTAACTCTGCGAGTAAGTGTTGACATTTTAAAAATATGACTCCGTGTTAAGAGCTTTGATTTTGTTTCAGTTTTTCGGACATTGGTCAAATATATTGGTGTATCAGAAAATGTCGTGCTGAATTGCAGCAATGCTGAACACTTAACAGGACAAACACTGAACAAGAGTACACACATAAGTGGTGCTGGTTTTAGTGGCAGTACGATCATAGTGCATACGTTTATCTGATTTCTAGTATGATTTTATATATATATAGCCAAACAAAGAAAATTTAAGTGCATGCTTTTTTTTATACTCGGAAGCAAAGCTTATTACCAGAGAATACAGTAATTGTCAAGTGCTGTTTTTACTTCCTAAATTGTCATATGACTCCTGAATCTGTACGGTGTGGTGTTCTCGCCATCATAGGTCGAAGCAGTGACTTTTCAAAAAGGTTCCCGTCTGAGAAAATCTTTGATGCCATCTCCTCCATGTTCCCTGATAAAGGATCACCAGAAGAGCTCAAAGAGAAGTAAGTCATCAAGCAAAAGCACGGCATAGTTTTGTTCATGCAGCATGAATAGTTCAGTATAAAGTGGTTCATGGTGAGAAACTTGGGTCATTGTGGGGCATCATGTTAAGTATGGTAAGTTGCTATGCCACATAACAGTAAAGTATGAGAGTTTACCTAAAGTCTAACTGTGATTATGTCTGTTTGCGACTGTCATAAATATATTTAGTTTAATTTTAATGTGCTAGAAATTCTGATATTTTATTAGCTGATCTGGTCAAATATAGGCAAGAGTTTTTTTTCAAAATGATGCTGATATCATTCTCCGTTCAACTCAATATCATCAATAGAAACAAAGACATAAGTCTAAAACAAGCTGCTTGTTAAGTGCTTAATTTTAAAATGATTTCTCCCAAGCTGAGAATATAGCGAATACTTGGCAGTGTGATTGGATCAGGGGCTGCAGAGGAAACATCCTTAATGTTTTTCCCCACATATAAACTCTTACTTCTCGGACAAGCACGAAGACGTGAAATATGTGATTGTACATAATGACAAACAGTAAAGCTTTCCCCCTTAAACTGTGTGCAGGTATAAGGAGCTGACTGAGCAACAGCTCCCAGGTACCCTTCCTCCTGAGTGCACGCCCAACATTGATGGCCCAAATGCCAAATCGGTCCAGAGAGAGCAGAGCTTGCACTCCTTCCATACGCTCTTCTGTCGGCGTTGCTTCAAATACGACTGCTTCCTTCACCGTGAGTCTCGGCTCTGTTTCCACACACTGTCTTAATGAGCGAGAGGGTTTGTGATGTGGATGTTTGTGCTTCTCCATACAGCTTTTCATGCAACTCCAAATACATACAAACGCAAGAACTTAGAGAATATGGTGGACAGCAAGCCATGTGGCATTGATTGCTACATGTACCTGGTTCAAGTAAGGAAACTTTGTTGTGTATCACAATGTCACTGTAATTATCATGTCTTTATCTGCTCACATGGTTTTGCCTCTTACTACATGAAGTATATCAACACTTGTTGGAGTGCTAAGCCACATTTGTATAACTGGTATGTAAACTATTGTAGCATATGCAAGAACTGACAAACAAAAATCTATCAGTTTAAAATTGATCGAGTTTGGTATGTTAGACCTACAAAGGTCTGCAGTCAGGGACTCCTTTAACTAGATGAAAATTTTATGTACCCCCTCAGAATACATTTATTTTATTAACTTAGTTTATTGTTTAAATATTAGGCTCATTTTTAATGAAGGGTGGAAAAAAATCGATTGACTTAACTATCACTATATTTGTTTTTGTTTTTTTTAATGATTTTGAAATTGATTTTTTTGCCCCAGAATTTATATAAGCTATATTAAATTGCTTTATTTTAGCCTTTGTTAAGGTGATGAGGTGGAGAGAAGTTACCACTTTTATTCCAATAAAGAACAAAATGTATTCTTCATCTACGTGGCGTCATATCCATTATACATGGACGAGAAAAGTTCTGGGAGTCTCCCTCATATTTATGGCGGCTCACTGATGCCCGCAAGTTATATACAATATACTGGAAATATTTATTTATATATTTTAATGACGAGCGAGAGACCATAATATTTGAAATATTAGACGGGCGCTGCAGACACTGAGATCGAATGTCAAGATGTAGTGAGAGTGAAAGCACACGTATCCTGACTGGTTTTTTTTTTTCTTTTTTTCTGCTAACCAGACCTGTCAGTTTTGTCTGTGCGATGGCTTTACAGTCGACCTCTCCCTCTCTCTTCAGTTCATCTATCAGTTCAGTGTGCTGCTGTAGTTCAGTAATAAAATAATAAAATAAATACAAAATGCACTTCATCCCAAACTACATTAAGGTGTACCGCCGCTTAATAGAGGTGAAAAATTGTTTTGCTCGCTGCAGTGTTTGCAACAGCGACTTTTTGCTTTTGCATTAAGGGTTAAATGATTGTAAAACACATGTTGAGGTGAGTTTAACAGGTCATTCGTTCATTAGCATGGCTAATGTTCTTTAATAGTAGCTGGCTAGCTGCTAAGGATCTGCTCTGATGTCCTACGTGATGAGGCCAAACTCCCTGTAGACTTCATGAGTTGAATAAGAAATAATAGTACATATTAAGTATATTACATCTGTATTGGTACATATTTTAATGTTACATTTAGTTATTAGCCTTGAGTCTGCCAACAAAATACTCCTTAACAGAGTGTGTGTATGATATAGATATAGAAGTGAGATGGGGTTACTGGGGTGATGACGCTACCTCCCTGAAATTATTTTTTTTGCAGGGTGGGACGTCTGCTAGTGTTAAAAAAAGCAAGCAAAAATCGAATACAGATTTGGCACCCAAGTATCGTGATGGTATCAATTTGGGACATAAACGTATCCTCCCAGCCTTATTTTTTTTAAATCATATTATCCAGTTATATTCTGGCTATTTATTTGAGACATAGATCTTTTTATTCATAAATGTTCATCTCAGAAATCACATTTTTTTTATTAACGGTCATTGGATTTAAGTAGACATTTTTTAAGGGCCACTTGTTTTGAATGATTAAAGATTAAACCCATTCAGTCAAGTGACCAAACATGCTAAAATTTGCTATATATAAATATAATTTTGATGTTATAACTGATTGTTTATGATTGTAATGAAATAAAAATTGTGGACCCCCAACTATACTTCATAGCTATCACGCTTTGAGAACCATGGTGTTGGAGGATAAAATGTTAAAAAAAAAAAAATCCCATCACAGTGAAATAAATATTTTATTGAAAATAACAGAACAAACTGGGGCCATTATGAACTGATCATGTATGTCTCCATTTTTATTTTTGGACATATATTATTCTGAACGTTCTCAATAAAATCTGAAATGCATATCAGGACAGCATGGAAAAGGAGTATGCAGCTGGTGTGGTGGCTGAGCGAGCAAAAACCCCGCTAAAGCGTTCAGCAACCAGACGCAGAGGCAGAATTGGCAATAGCAGCAGCAGGCCAAGTACACCAACAGTGAACACAGAGACTAAAGACACAGACAGCGACCGAGAGGGAGGGACGGACACCAACGACAGCAATGATAAAGACGATGAGGACAAGAAGGATGAGACTACTAGCTCTTCAGGTATGGGATGAAGGAATACTGTGTACTGAGTAAATTCCCCTAAAAATACATTTAGAACACAATTGGAATGAAATGCATTTAAAAAACATGATCAGATATCGTAGCATACAGATACAGCGGTGTTTGAAAGTTTGTGAACCCTTTAGAATTTTCTACATTTTTGCATAAATATGATCTAAAACATCAGTCCTAAAAGTAGATAAAGAGAACTCAATTAAATAAATGAAACAAATCTATTATACTTGGTCACTTACTTATTGCCGGAAGTAATCCAATATTACATATCTGTGAGTGGCAAAAGTCTGAACCTTTGCTTTCAGTATCTGTTGTGACACCCTTGTGCAGGAATAACTGCAACTAAATGTTTTCAGTAACTGTTGATCAGTCCTGCCTTGGCTTGGAGGAATTTTACTCCATACCTCAGTACAGAACAGCTTGAACTCTGGGAAGTTGGTGGGTTTCCTCACATGAACTGCTTGCTTCAGGTCCTTCCACAACATTCTTATTGGATTAAGGTCAGGACTTTGACTTGGCCATTCCAAAACATTCCAAGAACTTTATTCTTCTTTAACTGGTCTTTGGTAGATTGTCTTGTGTGCTTAGGGTCATTGTCTTACTGCATGCCCCACTTTCTCTTGAGATTCAGTTCATGGACAGATGTTGACATTATACTTTAGAATTTGTTGGTATAACTGTCCTTGCCCAGATGCGTGATCTTTTGATCTGTAGCAAACTGCAACTGAGCATCAGTGGTCTTTTTGGAGAGCAGTGGCTTTCTCCTTGCAACCCTTTAAATAAAACCCGGCGCTCACACCTGATTGTCATCACACTGATTGAAAACACCTGACTTCAAATTAAACTGATAATCCTAGAGGTTCACACACTTTTTTTCACTCAGATATGTAATATTGGATCATTTTTTCTCAATAAATAAATTACCAAGTATAATTGTTTTTTCTATTGTTTACTTTGCTTCTCTTCATCTATTTGTCTCATAAATCTGATTATCTTTAGGTCATTTATGCAGAAATATTGAAAATTCTAGAGAGTTCACAAACTTTCAAGCACCACTGCATTAGTTAAGACATTTGGGTTTTGTGACTATTACTTGAAGTACTACTTTAATTACTGTAAAAGCGCTAACATAAAACCGTAAAGGTTTTATAACTTAAATTGCTTCGCACATTTCATTAGACTTGAAGCACTCCATGTAAGTTTTCCACATTGGTCTGTGTGTAGAGGCGAATTCCCGCTGCCAGACTCCTGTGAAACTGAAGATCCCTGATCCTCCTGAGAACGTGGACTGGAGTGGTGCAGAGGCCTCCCTTTTCCGCGTCCTCATTGGCACTTACTACGACAACTTCTGTGCCATCGCTCGCCTCATTGGCTCTAAGACCTGCAGACAGGTGTGTATGACCGTACAGTGATTTCAAATGTATCTTATTTTAAAGAATCATCTGCACACAATCCATATTTGATGAATTTTTTTGTACATTTATTTGATGGGTACAGGGTTAGTACGGTCATGTAAAGTCCTGGAATTTTAAAATCGCAATTTCCAGGCCTGGAAAAATAAATAAACCCAGAACGTTTTGGAAAATTCATGGAAATTTGCTTCACCAATACCTGTGTAATAGAATATATGTTGAATTGTTAATATTGGTTAAATAATACTTTAATATTCAGGTGATCACTCACGTTTAATATTTGACAACTGTTTTATGACAAACATTAAACAGCCAACTAATATCCAGGACATTTACATGAGTCATGTAACGTAATGCGTTATTGTCAGTGTGACAAGACAAACATTAGTGGAGTATATTAGGCATAAGATTAAGAATGAATGTGTGCATATTGTGAATGGATTTAGTGAGCGTGGTTGCCTAGCAGTAAACCCCCAAGTGTCTGCAACCATTGTATTTTGATACTACTGTAGTCTGTATGTCCTTGACCGGTCTGTGCTCAAAAAAGTTAAACTTGGTTCACTTATTGAAAATTCTGGGATCATTTACTTACCCTTATATCATTCCAAACCCAAGTACTGTTAACTTTCATAGATATTTTCTCATTCCTTTCCACTCTATTAAGGCTCTATTCCATAAAATGGCAGAATTTAGTGATCATGGACTGCGTTTATAGTATAGATATTTAAACATTCTTCAATACACACTGACCTTACTGTAGTTATTTTAGTTTTCGTTTAAATCTAGTTATTTTGACAAATTTTTATTCTTATTGTACATGTATGCATAGACTTTCCAGGAACTGTATGGTCATGGAAATTTGCCTCAAACGTCATGGAAAAGTCACGGAAAAGTCATGGAAATTTATTGGTAAAAATGTGTATGAACCCTGTAGGTATATGAGTTCAGGGTAAAGGAATCCAGCATCATTGCACGTGCACCTGCTGAAGATGAAGACACACCTCCAAGAAAGAAGAAGAGGAAACACAGGCATGTTCATAAGAGGATGCTTGCTTTTGCATCCTTTAGTTTATTTTGGTTCACCTGTAGTATTTCAACTGAAAGTAACAGTTTTTGTCTCTGTTGTAGGTTGTGGGCTACACACTGTCGAAAAATCCAACTAAAGAAAGGTTTGTATTCATTGTTTTTGTGCTCTGAACTGTTTGGTGGATTCCATAGTATGCCATAATACAGCACAATACTTGATTTATAGTTTTTCGGTAAAGCTCTGCTTGTATCGTGTTACAGCGGTTTCTATCTGTCCTTCCAGTACTATGTGAAAATCCGTCCATTATAATAATCACATTCTCAAACAGCAGGTAGCTAAAGCAAGTAACTTTTTAATACCGTATGATGTAGAGCTGTTTCATTTCAGTACCATACAAAGTGATTCAGTAATGTGCAACCAGATTTGAATAGTGGGAAGTCACACCTCTTTTGCGAAGACAAGCAGATGCCATGTCTCATTAACTGCACTCCATTCACACACAACCTCTTTGTGATGCGTAGTTTAATGAATCAGTGTAGCTGGATTGTAAATACCAAGTATGATGCCACTTTCGACCGGTTCAGTCAGCCTAGTATCAATGAGTCAAGTACTGATTAATCACCAACAGGCTGTGTTTTAGATATTTGATTGGTATACAAAATCATGTCAAGGGTACCATAAACAGAAATTGTGGATTGTTGTGTCGGGTAAGGTTTTAATCTTGTTCTCTTTACAGATGGCTCGTCCAATCATGTCTACAATTACCAGCCATGTGACCATCCGAGGCAACCATGTGACAGTTCCTGCCCCTGTGTCACTGCTCAAAACTTCTGTGAGAAGTTCTGCCAGTGCAGCTCAGAGTGTGAGTATAAACATGTGTACGGTTTGTCAAGACCTATAAAGGTAAATTTGGTTTAAAGTATATTGTTTCTATTAATTTTAAATATGCCAAAACGCTGTAAAATGATTTGAATGAACTAAATGATTATAACGAAAAAACACCTTATTAATCTGGCACACAATGCCTACAGTTATTTAGTTTGGGGAAACTGCTTTAATGCTTTTTAAATGCTGCAGAATTGTCGGAAACTTTTAAAATCAGCGCACCCTGTTTTCAGTATCTTGTGGCATATTCTAACACATTCTGCACTACATGTTTCTGGTTACAATTAGCTGTACCGATGTAACATAACAGAATAGTTTTCGAATTAACGTTAATGGGTTGTTGAAGCTTTGTTGTTTTTACAATACATCATGCTTCTAGATTCCAGACTGCTGTAGATGAAGTTGTTTTTCAGACATGATTTGTGTCCGTGTGCAGGCCAGAACCGTTTCCCGGGCTGCCGCTGCAAGGCTCAGTGTAACACGAAACAGTGTCCGTGTTACCTGGCCGTGCGTGAATGCGACCCTGACCTCTGTCTCACCTGCGGAGCTGCTGATCACTGGGACAGCAAAAATGTTTCATGCAAGAACTGCAGCATTCAGAGAGGAGCCAAGAAGGTGCAAGGACGTTAACTCAATATTAAATTATATAATATTTGTGCTCTTCTTATACAACCCCATAAACTCAAAATGCGCATGGCTTCATATCATCAAATCTGTATATCATAATGTTTCTGAATGATTGATTGAAAACCACAATATAAACAAAATTATCAAGATTGTGATTTATCACACAATTGCATTGTTTATAGTAGATTTCAATATTGCTTGTGTTCAGCACTTACTATTGGCACCATCTGACGTGGCAGGATGGGGAATCTTCATCAAAGAGCCGGTTCAGAAGAATGAGTTCATTTCGGAATACTGTGGAGAGGTGAGCATTTTAAAAAGCAATCTCTACGGTCGTACGTTGGCAATGGTTTTAAGTTTTGGACAGTCAAGCTTCATGAACGTGCATGCATTTTCCAACATGCTCTTGACCGTTAAGTAGCAAAGCCATGTCTTTGCAAATGGACCCCTCATTGGACAATTCTTTGCTGTTTTTTTGCTATGTTCATGGTATTATAATTAGCAAACCAATGTCGGTGAACAAAATCATGGTATCAAAGGCAGCCAGCATTAGCTAAATTTCGTGATTGACTGTATGACCTTGACTAACACGCAAAGTAGCTTGGTAAGGTTAGCCAGTTACTCCTTAAAAAACTCCATCAACAGCATAATAAAGCGATGTATAAGAGCGCGCTTCTCCATTCAGATGCGTAACTTACTGCAGGTTTCAGAGCTTGGTGAAAAAGAGCTAGTGTAAATTTTGACTGGCCATATCTTATGACATTTGGCAGATGCCTTTATGCAGAGCAACTTGCATTTCTCCCTATACAACCGAGCGGTCCAGGCTTAAGGGCCTTGCCAAAGGGTCCAGTTGTGGCAGCTTGGTGGTGCTGGGATTTGAACTCGCAACCTTTTTTAAGCTGTAGTACAATGTCTTAACCACCCAGTTATCACTGCCTAGACACAAGATATGTACAGTCATTGGTGCAGATGAGGTCATTATGGTAGAACAATGGCAAGCTAAAAAACACACTATTAGTTATTAAACTGAAAAAGATGATTGCTGTGAGGGCAAATGCTGGAAAATGGTGAATAGCGAGAACGTAGCAGGTATTATTTAAACAATAACTTTTTAAATACATTGCACATCCTAGTGCATGTTTAACAAGAGAACTTTTTATTCCTAATTGAGTAACTTTGTACTGACATGACATTGCATTCAGTTCTGTTCTTTTGCAAGATTCTTTTGCATTGTCATTAAATCTCAAATGTAGGGTTAGTATATTTTTATCAAACATTAATCATAGACTTATAGCATTTGAAATTAATTATCAAATATTTTTTGGGCTAAACCAAAATGCAGGATTACAAAAATAAAAACTTTTCAGTAATGAGCATTAATCCACACAGGATTTTAAGAGGTTTTTTTTGTGCAGAAAACTCAAATTGGTGAAACTGGAATTGCATGAATTAGTTTTTCAGTCTTTTGTGGTGATGTTTAGTAAATGAGACCATTTAGCTGTACTCCTGTTTGCTGCACGTGAATCGAAGAGGGATTTAGCTGAATGTGCAGTGTGATGTCGTCGCATGAATTATCTTGAACTAGATCTGTGGAAAATCTGCAATAATTTTGAAAAATACAAGCTCCTCTGAATATCGCAGTGTTTGCTTGATTTTTCATTAATTTCTGTCATCGCAAATTCCTGAAGGGACCGATTTAATTAAAGTGTCTTGACTGTTTGTTTTTATTTTGAACTTTGCACAGTATTGATGATATTTGCTTTATGAGCAGAAATAACATCATTTCTTGAACTACTTTCAGACACCAGTCAGATTGTGTAGCCATATGTTAACATCTATAACCCACATGGCTGAACCCTTGAAAAATGTGGTTCAGTGTTCGCATCGTTATTGTAGCCTGCGTTTGAAGGACAGTGTTCAGCATTGAATTGAAATAGAGGTGAATATAAACTGCCATCTTTCTGAGCTCACTCAAAACCCATAACTCCGCTGCTCGTTTGGGTTCATTGTTACAGATCTCATTTCTGTAATGCAGTGGTGTTTGAGTTTAAATAACTCCATGTTCAAGTGTTAAGTGTTCAGTATTTCTACTTATTTCTGCTTCCTGTAGATCATCTCCCAGGACGAGGCTGACCGCAGAGGAAAGGTCTATGACAAATACATGTGTAGTTTTTTGTTCAACCTCAACAACGGTAGGTTGATTTCTCTCCTCTAATGTTGCAAGTTTGTGCTCTTGTGCATTGTGTGTTAAACTTTTGGGCTTTTCTGCAGATTTTGTTGTTGATGCAACTAGGAAAGGCAACAAGATCAGGTTTGCCAATCACTCAGTCAACCCCAACTGCTATGCAAAAGGTGAGGCATCTGAAACATTGCGTTTTGGATACAGTTTGGCCAAAAATAAATTAAAATCCCCTTACACCAAAAGTCAATCAACTAAGGTGTGAAGCTTGCTTCTTTAGTTTTGACTCTGGGGGTCGGTAGAAATTAAATAAAATGTTTAGTATTCTAATGAAAGAAATTAATATGTTGGCACAATTATATTTTTGTGTATAACACTGATTTCAAACATTTAATCATGCACCTTCAGATCAAATGGTTTTAAAGATCATGAAACATTTCAGTCAATTGTCTCCAAACGTTTGACTGGTAGAGTAGCTAATAAAAGGATCATTCTACATGAGCCTCAGACTTGGATAGAGGCTGATGATGGGATCTGGATGATGTGGTTTCAATTTGATTACAGAATGTTACAAAATGTTTTAAAGGTTAGTGTGTGCTGATTTAGACATGCAGTTTACACAGTGCTATATGCTTGCAAAATTTAGGACACAAATGTAAGACATCAAACATATCCTGGCTGATCCTTTAATAGTAAACAGTAGAGCTGATCTAGCCTCAATGATTTTTTTTTTCCCCCTCCTTTTTAGTTATGATGGTTAATGGAGATCACCGAATAGGTATTTTTGCCAAGAGAGCCATACAAACCGGAGAGGAGCTTTTCTTTGATTACAGGTAAGTGTTGGACAGCTTAGCCCTATTTAAAAAAAAATTTTTTTACACTATATCTACGTCCTAAAAATCATAATCACAATCTTTGTGATCACTCGGCAGGAAGCTATGCTCACATTCCAAACAACTATTTCTGTGGCCGCTAAAATGGTAGTTCTACATATTAGAGCTTATACCAATGCTTCTAGAAGAAATTATTTAGCACGTCGTTCCCAGATGCTGAAATATAAACAACCACCACATGCTTCCTGACAATGCACCGTATAAAATTGTTTTTCACTATAACTCCAGTTGTCTTTGCAGAACAGACTGTCCTTTTTGCCTGAATCTACCCAATCAGTTGTCCCTCCACATTTTGGTTAATTTTGTTTATTTTATTATTTTATCAGAAAATACTGCAGAAACAACCATCACACGTTACTATTGGTAGTCTTGAATACGACTGCTCACAATGATTTGTATTTCAGGGGTTTTTTTTTTTTGGAATCTCTCTGTAAATGTATCGCGTGAGTCTTGTCTGCGATTGCTTGTGTAGTATACACACTAGAGATATCACGATACCAAAGATCTAGTAGTCAGTACCGATTCCCCCAAATGTACACAATACTCGATACCATGATGGGGTTTTTAAAATATATACAGTATCTCACAAAATTGAGTACACCCCTCACATTTTTCTAAATATTTGATTATATCTTTTCATGTGACAACACTGAAGAAATGACACTTTGCTACAATGTAAAGTAGTGAGTGTACAGCTTGTGTAACTTCTTTAGTCGACCATGGCGAGGCCTGTTTTGAGTAGAACCTGTCCTGTTAAACCTCTGTATGGTCTTGACTCTTGACCACCGTGCTGCAGCACAATGTCAGGATCTTGGCAATCTTTTTATAGCCTAGGCCATCTTTATGTAGAGCAACAATTATTTTCTTCAGATCTTCAGAGAGTTATTTGCCATAAGGTGCCATGTGGAACTTCCAGTGACCAGTATGAGGGAGTGCGAGAGCGATGACACCAAATTTAACACACCTGCTCCCCATTCACACCTGAGACCTTGTAACGCTAACAAGTCACATGACACCGGGGAGGGAAAATGGCTAATTGTGCCCAGTTTGGACATTTTCACTTAGGGGTGTACTCACTTTTGTTGCCAGCGGTTTAGACATTAATGGCTGTGTTTAGTTATTTTGAGGGGACAGCAAATTTACACTGTTA
>JAFFST010052314.1:257473-286237 GCA_022414735.1 Noturus placidus
TTTAAGGATCTTCTGGTGGACCTTACTGTGTCAAGCAGCTCCTATTTAAGTGATGCCTTGATTGTGAACAGGTGTGGCAATAATCAGGCCTGGGTGCGGCTAGAGAAATTGAACTCAGGTGTGGACAACCACAGTTATAGTAAGGGGGGCAATCACTTTTTCACACAGGGCCATGATGGTTTGGATTTTTTTTCACCTTTAATAATAAACACCATCATTTACAAATTGCATTTTGTGTTTACTTGTGTTGTCCTTGACTATTGTTTAAATTGGTTTGATGTTCCGAAACACTTAAGTGTGACAAACATGCAAAGGAACAGGAAATGAGGAAGGGGGCAAAACACTTTTTCACACCACTGTACATACAAAGTTTGTTTAAAACGTATTTAGATTTGATTTACATTACATAACGTTTATTGGGGAACTGTATTAGCTATGTACATTCACCAGAAGAACCTAATCTCTACAACTTCCTTCCGAGCTTTATTTTTCTTTATAATGTCTCTATTCACATTTAATGAAAGATCATATGACAAGATAAGATGAAAGCATATTTATAATGGTGGTCCACACAGGATTAGGATCGGTACATGGAATCATCTGAGCTAATGGTTTGGTTACTTTATTGCATTGGCCCATTTGCATAGAATAGGACATTGCCATTGTCATTGAAATCGTAGCTCCATGTCATGCATGGAGGTCAACAACGAATAGTCATCTGTCACCTTGTCCCTCGCTATTGTGAACATAGAGTTAAAAACTAATACTTTACCTTCAGAAGAGTTGTTAAATAGCTCTTGAGAAAGTCCTTCAATCTTTTGTAAAGTTCAAGCCCAACGAACTGTGCTCCCCCTGGAGTGGGAGACTTCTTGGAGGGTTTGGTGGGGGGAATGCCTGCACCCCTCGCCTGGTTTGACTGATGGACACTGGTACAGTAATTGTAAACATGTCTGGCAACTTGGTTAAGGAAGTCACAGAAGATGGTTGAAAGATTTTCAAACTTTTCTTGAAATGCCATCAAGCTTATGACTCCCCAACCTGTGTACATTTTCAAAAGCTGAATACAGTACAACAGCACATGAAACAATACAGTGTGGTTCAGTTTTGCGTTGTGAGGAGTGGGAGGACAGAGCGGCGTAGAGGTCATTCCCTCTTCACTGGTTATGCCACCTACTGTACCCATACAAAAAAGGACTTTCTAAACAAGTATTGTATTGCCTGTGAATATGATATCTGAAGCTGTAATCTGATACCAAAATCACGACAGGAAGCAGTGCCTGTATACTGCGGTCATACTTATTGTCTGTAAATCTGCTGTATTTGTATTTCTCTCAGTTGCAGAACCTGAGGCCTGTGAACATGCTGCTATATAGACTGAGCCGTTAAGGGAGGGTTTCTGAATTTCCAGCTACAGCAAGTGATTATGGTATTCCTGGTATGTGTGGGTTTTAATTGACTGCCAAGGCTCATATCTGTAGGTTTGTTCAAGAGCTGTATTTACTGTAAGAAAAAAAAAAATATATTGTACTGTTTGCATGACTTTGTGACAATCAGTACTTGATCTCTAATAGCACAAATATAACAGCAGCACTGTATTGTACTCCGAGTCTGGACATGTGAAGGGTTAAGTTAGGATATACATCTACATTCTAAAATGAAATGAAGTAAAATGTTAAAGCCTCTCAAGTCAGGAGGGTGTGCCCCCAGATATTGCTGTTGTCAACATGAGAGATTCCTGGAATACACACTGTGACAACAGCAGTATTTAAGGGCACTCCCTCACAGTGACAACTCACTCATCATTTCACATGTGATGTGGTATGCGTAATGTCATGACAATTCAGGACATGAAGTATACTTCCTTCATTAAACTCATTTAGGATACGTGTAGAGAGCCATGTAACGAGACTTGGCCATGCTTTGTCGCGTATACACCTGTTGAATCCCTGCCCGCAGGTCATCCCAGATCTGGTCCAGCCCAATGTGTTTGAGTCCGTGGGGGTTTTGGTTACTGTTGGACGACATTGTCTCGTCACTGGCCTGCTTCTCTTGTCTCCTTTCTGCCTTTCACTTAGAAAATGTCAATGCTTCACAAACACTCCATGGTGGACTGTCCAGATACGTGTGCTGAGTTCACCAACTGCACCAGGAGACCTACAGAGAAAGAAACAACAAAAGGTTAAAACTAAATAATTCGGATTAGATGTAGGACACTAAAATTAAACAGCCGTACTACTTGCATGATCCTTTAGCAAATACTTTACAACATCAATCAGGATAAATTATGATGACAGGCATTATCATTGCCCAATCGCTTTTCCACTCTCAGTAAACATACTCCTCATGTTTGTCCTCATGTATTGCTACAACTTTCTGAAAATAGATTCATGTACACAAATTCAGGAACGTCACTGTTTCTATGCTGTCCTATGATACCTTCATGTTTAGTCTTCCAAGTAAATAAGAGCAGCTGGGCTTTTAGCCACTATGCTTGGTGACTATTAATAGCTTCATCTACACTTCTCATGTTTACAGGCAGCTGATAGAAGCTGCAATAAAGTCACCCACTGGTAACTGTAAACCTGGATAAATAAACGTTAAAACTTTTATACAGGAAAAAAGGGAACTAGAAAAAACAATAGCATCAATATACATACTATGGCTTTACCTAAAATATCTACCAGGGCTGTATAAAGAGCGCCAAAATCGAGTCAAGACCGAAGGTTAAGGGGGTCGAGGATAAGGCAAGATAGAATCCAAATGAAAGCAATACCGAGTCAAGAATGAAACTAAAAACGATCAAATCTTTTTTTTTTTTGAGGATTTCAATTTCATATATTATAAAATCAATTTTGCACATTCTCTTGAGAATTCTGTATAATCATTATGGGCATTAGATCTAGGCATATAATTGTGTTACCAGTAGTTTTATTGGGCACAAGCAAGTGACTGATCTTTGTTCAAGAAAAATGTGGCTCTAGTGACACAAAAAAAAAAAAAAAAAAAAAAAAGTGTTGAAATTCCAAATCTGTTTAACACAAATACATAAAACCTTTTATATTTTACTGCATTTCATTTCTCAAACCCATTGATAGAAAATCTTTATCAGTCAGCAACTGTTCTCAATTAATTAGCCTTCTCCACTCATTCATGCACTGCACCAATGATTACGTTTGATTATGTTTTCTAATAGAAAGAATTTTTGCAAGCAAAAAAGAAAAGACAACACAAAATTTTTACAGGCTCCTCATTACGACCAAGAGTATATTTAGTAAGACCAACGACACCAAATACCAAGTACAAATGGCAGTAAGTCCAAGTCATTTTTAAATTAGCCGATTCTGCACTCTAACTGGTGCAAGATGCTGAAGGCAGCATGAAAGCTGTCGCATCATTACGATGACATTTTTTATCAGAGTGTGGTATTTATTAATTATTAATATTCTCCCACACTCACTTAATAAGGGATTAAGTAAGTTCGGAAGCTCTCCCAAGAACACTGGGCATGAAGAGGGAATACACTCTCGATGGGATGACAGTTCATCGTAGAATACCATGCACAAACACATTCAAACCAAGGGGCAATTTATCTTAACCACCCATGTTTTTGTGAGGTGAGAGGAAAACTAAGAACCTGGAGGAAACCCATGTGGACATGAGAGGATCACGCACAGATATTCCACACAGTCAGTAACCCCATCTTAGAATCAAACTCAGGACCCTGTAGTTGTGAAGGTTAGGGTAAGGTTAATTCTTATTATATATTCATTAAAATATTTAGGTATTGTGTAGGCATTCCGTGTTCATGTTTTTGCTCTCTAGATTGTGTCCTTTCAGCACAAAATATGACCAAAACAAACAAAAACAAAAAAAGGTGAATATGACCAAAGAACAATGTTATGATTTTGCATATTATGAACATGTTATTCTCCAATAACCGCATATCCCAAAGTGTTTTATTTCTTACATGCCACAAAATTTGGTGTTTTTATTTGTTAAAGAAAGGAATGACATACTTTTTAAAATCCATTTATGTCTACGGAACAAGTTCGTTCTTATAACTCATCATAGCTATAAACAATCGTTCCTTCATCAGCCTCTCTTTTTCTCTCACTTGAAGGTAACAAGACAAATTTCTCAGCTAGTTACAAAGAAATCCTAACGTCCTCAGTCGTGAAGACTATTCCATGGTGTAAACTACATTCTGACTGTTGAAAAGTGCTACACCCGAGACAACAATGTTCCATAAACCTCTCCTTACTGAAAGGTTCACCATTATGTGTTTCATCGTTAAATAACAGGTTTTTAAAAATGTATTAGAACAAAATCATTAATATAAACCCTTTACAAAATTACAGCCAGCACTACTGTCCGAGCTGCAGTCATAAACATAAAGTATCTATCTATCTATCTAAACAATTAAATCAACACCTTCTGACCAACTTGAATTGAGAATTCAGCAGCACTGCAGTATAATATAAAATAGGCTGTTTGTGCTTTTTACATTTTATTTTATGGCATGTAAAATACATTTGTGAATTAAAACAGTATTTTACTCATCACCTTACAACCTCCAGACAACATCTCCTACTGTCACAGGTCCTGTAAAGTGATGAGGAACATACAGGTACTTAATCTGGTTATATATAGCTCCAGATTCAAGATTAATAACCACAGTCTGGTGGAAAAGTGCTGCAGGTGACACATATTGTCCTTCATGGGCACACACCTGTGGGGTAGACCGGGTCAGTGAGTCTCAGACCTGTGAGTTGAATCCATCAGGCATTTAATTGCTGCTGAACTGAACAAAATGTGTATTTAGCAATAGTAAAATGGGGCGGCTGTGGCTCAGTTGGTAGAGCGGGTTGTCCACTAATCCACTAATCGTAGGGTTGGTGGTTCGAATCCCGGCCCGGGTGATCCCATGCCGAAGTGTCCTTGGCCAAGACACTGAACCCTAAGTTGCCCCCGATGGCAATCTAGCACCTTGCATGCAGCTCTGCTCCCATCGGTGTGTGAATGTGCACTCATTTGTAAGTCGCTTTGGATAAAAGCGTCTGCTAAATGAATAAATATAAATATAAATTTCACTGCCTAAAGTCCTGAATTCAGCTCTCCTTGATAAACAGCAACAGCGCCTACCAAATCTAGTAGAGCTGTCTATAGGATTTGATGGAATTCAAGTCACCATTAACTATATACTTTATAATAGATAAGGCTTTACTATCAATATACATATAGCCCCTAACGCTGATATGTACACTAAAAACTACAAAAAAACTACATTTAAAACTACAAAAAAAAAAAAAACCTTCAACTAAACTAGCTATAGGAAGATACTGACTTAAGGTAAACCTCATTTCGAAATTAGCCACATTTCTGGCTAACCTTTGACAAGGTTTACGCTGTAACTCTTTATGCATGTTATTTTCTTCATGAAACGCATTCGGTTAAACAGCACTATAAACAACCTTAGCTTTTAATCTCCATTAATATATTTTTTTTTTCACTCGTCTTCCGGAAATCCATCTTGTGGTAATATGATTGGCTAGTACTCACAAGTCGTGCTCCAATTGGACACCGTCACTGCGTTTATAAGGTTGATTCAGTAGCCAATCATATTACAGGAGGCGGGATTTTTTTTTTCCCCCTCTTAGGAAAATATAACGAAAATATCGCAGCTCATATTAAGCCTTTAACGTTATTACAGCGTCACGTTGTTGACAGATGGGTTCAATGCGCCTCATTTTTAGTAAGCCAATACGACATATTCACAACAACAAGAAAAAAAGTTAACAAAATAAACTTCTCACTTACCTACATGATGAGCTAGCTAAAACCTTTTAGCTTGCTAACGATCAAATTACGCTCTCTTCAACGAACCACTCACATCAGATGTACAAATAATTAATAACACGTCCAACAGGATCACCACGACGACCGTTTGATGAGAAAACGCACTAAAAATATATATAAAAGCTAAGTTTCTGTATAGCTACGAGACATAAATAGGTCGGTAGACACGCTAAGCTAACTCATACGTAGTTAGTGAGAATGTCGCTAAAATGGCCTCATATTCAATGCGTCAGCGCAAAGCTAGACTGGCGAACAAGCGATATTTGT
Organism: Noturus placidus; assembly: GCA_022414735.1. Lineage (NCBI taxonomy): Eukaryota > Metazoa > Chordata > Actinopteri > Siluriformes > Ictaluridae > Noturus > Noturus placidus. The sequence continues at coordinate 263,597 of JAFFST010052314.1, forward strand.
CAAAAGTGACCAACTATTGATAAAATATGATCCAGTTTTTGGACTGACAATTTAACAGGCCCTTTAAAAATGGTCAAACTTACCATTGTCCACGCAGCTCAACTAGCTCCACTTAGATCTCCTACCGCCCTTTAGCTTCACTGAGGCAGCAAGCTGAGCTCTCTCACACACACACACACACACACACACACACACACACACACACACACACACCCCTAGTGTTCATGTCCTCAATATTAACACTACACATAAAAGTGTTACAGAATATAACAGAGTCATTCTGAAAATCCTCCACACCTGTGAATTTAGGACTCGATATACCTAGCAAACTGTTTGATGTTTTATATGGAAGAGAGAGGGTGAGAGAAATAGTTTGCATCTCCCATGGTTTCTCAGTTGTGCAAAAAAAAAAAAACAAAAGAAAATGTACTTCTGTTATAAAATTGACCTGCAAAAATACAAGACAAAACATCAACAGAACAATATTTTACAAAGAAGTTATGACCTATTGGTCTTCCAAATGGATCTAAGTAAGGCAGTTATTATATGTATAAGAGGCGAGTTAGGGTAGGTTGGAGATAAGACATTCATTCATTCATCTTCAGTAACTGCTTTATTGCAGAACACTGGTGGGATGCCGAAATGCACCCTGGGTGGGCTGTCAGTCTATTGTGTGTTATCAAGTTTATTATTCTCTCCAAATATGAATTGTCGGTTTGGTGTAAGACGAAACAAAACAGAAAAAAGAAGTTATGACCGTCTCAAAAGCTGGTCTATAAAAAAATGTTGAAACACGTTTCAGGCAAGATGAAGTAATTTACTTTGTGGGGTAATCACAATTAGGACTAGGGCTGGGTATTGGGACCGATTTGGTGATTCGATTCTTATTTATATGGTTTTGATTTGATTTTGAATTCGATTCAATTCAATATCGATTAGTTATCAATATTTCATTTAAAATTTATTTTATTTTTTGCACATAGAATCGATGTTTTAATATAAATGCAGGTAACTGAAACCCTCCTACTTAGCTATATTACTGAAATGCACATTTATATTAACAATAGGGCCCACACAATTATGTTTAATTACTTTTACTTTGAGTAACAAACATTGTAACAAGAAATCATAAATATGTGATAAGCACAGATTGCACAATGCACATTACTGTAAAAAACAAACAAACAAACAAAACAAACAAAAAAAAAAAACATTGTAAGTGTGCAACAGTGAAATTCATTAACTTGAAAAATGTTTACGGAATAAACCCGTTTTCAAAATTCAAAATATGAAAATGGCGACATCTTCAGGACGACAGGCGAACTACAGATAATATTCGCATCCTCTCAAGTAAAGCATTTAGAATCGAGTCGGGGAGTTCCTGGATTGATATTTACTACGTTTCCAATGGACAGCAGTAATTTAATTATTAACCCTACTCTGTGTAAGACAATATTGTGATTAAGGTGTTTACATGAGTCGCTTTTAGAATACTCCTTTCATGTACCCGTTTTACATGCTATAGAACATAGAGCGTTAAATAGCACACGTCATTACGTCACCGCGCCACGCCCACCGCCTGTTCGTCTTAGTTATGCTACCGTATACAGTTTTGGGTGTTTTTATTTAAAAAATTTTACGAACGCTTCAAGTGCAGTTAATTATTTGTCATACTGTACGTGATAATAGACAACTACTTGAAGCTGTGGGCTGCGTCTCAAACAGCGTACTTACCACTATATAGTAGCCGAGATACATGTATTTCTCCTACTACAGGCCTATAGTAGGGATGTATGCGGTTTGGGACACAGCCTTGCTCTCTTGTTTGCCGTAAAACGGTTGAGCACTGCGTGTATGATCGTGTCCTGTCGCAAAATGCGGTAAAACTCTCACACGACGTTAATAGTGTGATTAAGGTGTTTACATGTCTGTAATAAGACAGGAGTACTCCACATGTCTTAATTCGATTTGTGGTTACTTTGAGTTTACTATTTGTGTTTACCTTAATTGAAGGTTATTAAAAATGGCTGTTTACATGTTAGTTTCGTAATCAGAGTATTGTTAGCCCTACTTAGGTCGCAATGTTTTAGACATACTGACTAAAGATGTTTGTTAAACTAGCTCCTTACCCAAGATTAATTGTGTAGGAAGACAGCCTGTGTAAGATTAGAGGGCAAATAAAAATGTTTAAATGGTGTTTGGGTGAAATATATTTATGATTTTTTAACTTTGATGTTCAATCGAAACATCTTATAATCAAAACATTATTATTATTATTATTATTATTATTATTATTATTATTATTATTATTGGCTATTTGGCATATGACAATGTTTCTTAGGTCACCACTTTAATACATATGGATGAATTAATGTTTGGAAGGTGCCAACAGATGCCATTAACCCACAATGTATGCTGCCAACTATTAAATACAGTGGGGGATCCATAATTGCTTGGGAAGCCATCTCATGGAAATCACTGGGTCAAAGTGATTGCACTGCATGGTCATAAATCAACCAACATATAAGAAGCAATTTTACAGGATACACCTGATGCTGCAAATACTCTTTCTTGATGATGTTTCCAAATTCCAGGATGATAATGCCCGATATATTCTGCTCAAATTATTCAAGAATGGTTTTACAAACACCAGGATGAAGTTAGGCACCATACATGGCCAATCAGCAAATTTGATGATTTATGGGACGTTCTGGAACACAGAGGTAGTTATTCACCTCCTTCATCCCTCAAAGAACTGGATGACTTTCTTCTTGATATATGCAACACAGTATACTACTGACACAGACACCACATCGGCAGTTTCAGCTACTGCCAATATGGATACCAATGCATTCTTATGGTCATTTATGTGAATTTTTGGGGAGTTAATGTTATCAACTTCCATCTGATTTTTAACTATTCATTTGTTCTTATTACAGATCACCACAACAATCATGATATATAAAGCATAATTCTAAAAAGATGATGAACATGGCTGAAGTGTTTGGAGAAAATGTTACAGTATACACAGTAAGACATAAAAACTCTCATTGTATCCCCATCTTCCTTTCCGTAGTGTACCATCCCAGGAGGTTCAATTATGAGTGGAGATAATGTTACATGCAATAAATCAAAACATATTGACATTTAATATCCAGAGCATAGTATATCCAGAGCACAATAATAAGCAAGACCAGTATCTGCATCTGTATGCATTTAGTGCACCAAATACCCGTAATTGTATCTACATTCAAATTTAAACCTGAATTCAATTGGGCTAAACAGGAAGGGAGTTTCTTTTTTTTATTTTAGTTTTATTTTTTAAATTAATGTTCAAGGTTCTTTATTTGTCACATACATATTATATGCATGTGATGTAATGTAATGAAATGTTTTTCCTTAGTTCCTCATCCCACAGTGTGACAATGAACAAAACCAACAACAAACTAAGGAAGTCAGGAAGTCTAGGATCTAGTGGTAGGTGAAGGAGTTCAGCCCCAGGTTCTGGAGATTTGTGAGATCAAGTTCTGAACTTGTACAGGAGCTTGTTTTCCTCCTGTCAGGTACCCCAAAATGGAGATAACAAAAGAGATAAGAAAAGTGGAGTGGCATGACTTTTGTAAAAAAAAAAAGAAATCAAGTTAATTGCCTTTCGATGTCTTTGAAAATTTACTAACCTTTAGTTTTGCCGTTTTGTTTACAGACAAGGTCTTGTCCTGAACTTGAATAGGAGCTTCTGTGCCTCAAGTCAGATACCCCATAATGGAGTTTTTTAGCATTATTGAGTGGCATGAATTTTCTACAAAGTTCAAATGTATTTTTTGTTAGATTTCATTGTAATTTACCAGAGTGACTAACCTTTAGTTTGTTCTGAGTTTCTACAGGCGCTTGTTTGCCTCAAGAAAGTTATCCTATGACTGATGTAGCAAGAGAAGTAAGACAAGACACAACGATTTAACATAGAGGAATGACAAGACATTTTTATTAAAGGTTCAAGTGAATAGCCTTTACATTTTCTTGAACAGAGTGACTAACATTTATTTATGCAGTTGGTTTTGCTGTGGTCTTCTGAACTTGTAAAGGAGCTTGTTTCCTCCAGTCAGGTGCCCCATGATTGAAATTGCAAGAGAGATTAAACAAGACAAAACTGTTCAACATGGCTTTTGTGAGGAAAATTCAAGTGGCTCTCCTGTAAATTCCCTGTCCTTTAAAGGAGTGTCTAACCTTTAGTTTTGCTGTAGTGTTTACCACCAAGGTAGAGACCGGAACTTCCACAGGAGAAGGGCCAGTTAGTTTATTTACGTGAGTATGGCGCTAGAGGACGTCATAAAATTCAAGACCTGTGGAGCCCAGTGGTGTATCAGGTTGTGGTGTATTATACACCATTGTGCCATTGGATGACATGGTTAGGTGCATTCATTGCTCTGCCTTGAAGACCCGAATCTGGAAGGATAGTCCGGTTCCCACCACACATCCCCCTGTTTTTGGGGAAGAGGTGGCGTCAGTAAAAGTATCAGAGGATGTTGATCTGCTGATGTTGGTACTGGAGACCCCTCCAGTAAGTCGGGGGCCAGCTCCGCAGGTTCCTGTTTCTCAGGGCCCTGTTCCATCACAGAGTAAGCCAGTAAGTGTTGATGAGGGGGGCCACAGTCTCTGGGAGCTTTGGAGTTCCTGGTCTTGTATCTTATGTACCATCAGGGCATGATATTTTGCCGGCAGACTGGTCATGTACTGGGTGTGGAGGATGGGGCATGAGAACAGTCACTGCACCAGGCCCTACATCTAATAAAATTTGGTTTAGGCCGTGGGATGTAAGCCTGAAATAGTCCAATGGTGTATGTTCGTTGGGTCATCGTTGGGATGCCGATTCAAATAAAAGGGGTAGAATGTGGCATAGTAGGTGATTTAACTATTCTATTGGCTATCCTCAGTGTATGGCTTTGGCAGACCAATAAGGTGGGAGCTACCCGATTATTTAAGGACCCTCAGTTTTGGTAGGCGCATGTGTGTCTTGGTGATTTGCAGTTCCTCGCTCCCTGGCATTTCCTGTCCCCATTTTTGTTCAGGTACATGCAGACTTTGAGCAAGGAGTAATGAGGTGAACATCTCAAGGCTAATTTGTTTATTTATAGTCTTAAAGCGCCGCTCGTGGCACTTGCGTTATGGCGAGTTGGCGGCAGAGATCGTGTTCAGTCACTGCGTTTACATGGACAACAATAATCCACTCTTAATCTAATTAAGACCATACTTTGATTAAGAAACTACCATGTAAACAGCTACCTTAATCTAATTAAGGTCATAATCTAATTAAGAAATAATCAAATTAAGACAGGTGGAGTACTCCTGTTTTAGTCACCTTATGGACATGTATTACAGACATGTAAACCCCTTAATCATGTGAACGTCGTGTGAGAGTTTTCATCGCATTTTGAGACAGGACACAATCACACACGGCAGTTCTCAACAATTTTATGTCGGACAGGAGAGCACAGCTGTGTCCCAAACCGCGTACTTTCCTACTATAGGCCTGTAGTGGGGAAAAATACATGTATCTCGGCTCCTATATAGACGTTAAGTATGCAGTTTGAGACGCAGCCCACGGCTTCAAGCAGTTGTCTATTACCACGTACAGCATGACAAATAATTAACTGCACTTAAAGCGTTTGTAAAATAATTAAATAAAAACACCCAAAACTGTATACTGTACCATAATGAAGAGGAGCTGTATGTTAATACGTGAGATTCTGGAAGGACGTTGGATGGCGTGGCACGGTGACGCAATGATGTGGGCTCTTAATCTAATTATGTTCTAGAACATGTAAAACAGGTACATGAGTGGATTATTCTAAAAGCGACTCATGTAAACACTATAATCACATTATTATCTTACTTAGATCAAGGTCAATAATTAGATTATTGCTGTCCATGTAAACGTAGTCAGTAATCGCAACATTATCCGGTGGCTGAATGTATATGTATGTCGAGCCGCGGTACTTGTGAGTAATCATACAACTTCGCGTTTGGTGTTTGTGCAATTCAGTGGTAAGAGTTGGGAGTTGAGCATCTAAATCTTCTTTAAGTCAAATAGCCTAGCCGAAGATGCTTTTTTTGCTTTATTGTTATTCCTCCTTGTTCTGCTTATTGTTTTGCTTTGTCTAGTATTGTTCGTTATGTTGGTGTATGTAATGTTGCTATTTTTGTTGACTTTAGTTTTGGATGTATTTTTGGTTTGTTTTGCAACACATATAGTATGAGAGGCTAATTAGGAATTTTTTTTTTTCCAACCTCAAACCTGTTCTTTCAGGGTTGTTTCTCCACATAACCACCCTATGTGGGGTGTATGCTATGCCTTCTTGTCTCCATGCTATAGTTGCTATATTTTTAAATTTTATTTACTATTTACCATAATTCTGGTTCTGCTTAGGTGCTGTTAACTGCCTCTATTTCATGTGGTGGTGTCAGTGGGCCTGGGTGTTATTGTCACCACACCATGGTTTCTGTAATATTTGTTTCTCTTTGTCTATTGTATAGTGTTTGAGTAATTTTGGGTTAACCGGTGTTTTTTTCTCTCCAGGAGCCTGTGAGTCTTGGTGTGGGACAGGGGATGCGAGCTGCATTTATTCGGTGGTGTGTGCTTCACAGCGTGCTCAGTGTGCCAACACAATAACTTCCTTATGGTGTACGTGGTGTTTGATGATTTTGGTGTGACTTGATGTTGGTTTGGATGACCTCCTGAGCTGTAGCTGGCCTGCCTTGTCCCTTCAAGACTGAGCCTGGAGAACTGTTTGGTTTTAAAATCCTTATTGTGCTTCATGGGAGAACGATTTTATATTTATATGTTAAGTTTTAATGATGCTTAAGTGTCATAATAAAATGTCATTTTTATATTTGTACTCATGTCTCATTCTCATGTTCTTTGCCCTGATTGATACAACTTACCTGCATGCCTTTTATTTGGGCGTATTTCCCTGGTTCTCCCCCAGGGTGGCATAGTTGGATTTACTAACTAGGGATGAACGTATCCCTCCACTTGGTAATGCCACATTTTGGTGTATCTCTCTAAATAAAATCCAAATAATTTTGGCTACAACCATTTTTGCCTGGTGTTAGACAGATGTGGACTTTAATTTCTTTATTTTGATATAATTTAAGTAAGTCATATTAGATCAGTCTCTAACAGAAATTATGAGACAGGTATACCTTGAACAAAAATAACCTTATTTCTGTAGATTTTATACTCATAGTTTTTCTAAAATATGCATGACTAGAAATATGTTTTGGTGGCTTTAAAATTTTTGGGGGGAGTATACCCAGACACCCCCGCTCCCCAAATTAGGATTAGCCTCTCATTCATAAATCTCTAGTGACATCCGTGCCCATATTTAGTTCTTATCCAAAATGTTGACACAAAGTTGGAAGCGCACAGCTTTTAGAATGACTTTCTATGCTGTAGTATTAATATTTATTAATACTACAAATTAAAAAGAGGCCCACACCCATTCCAGCATGACAATGCCCATGTACACAAAGCTAGCACTATGTAGACATGGTTTACCAACTCGTGTGTCCTGCACAGAGCCCCGACTTCAGCCCCACTGAACTTATCTTTTGGATAAACTGAAATGCCACCTTTTGCACCAAGCATTCTCACCAGATGTCAGTGCCCAATCTCTTGTGCTCTTGTGGCTGAATGGGCACAAATTCCCAAAGCCACATACCACAATCTAGCCAAAAGCCTTCAGAGAAGAGTGGAGGCTGTTATACAGTAGGAGCAAAGGTGGAACAAAATATTAATGCCCCTGGTTTTGGAACAAGATGTTCAATACTTAGGTGTCCATATACTTTTGACCATGTGGTCTATATGATTTGAAGCTGATCAAGCAAGGTTCACATTATGCAGTCTTCTAATATGAACATTTTGATAAGCTTCCATCTTATCGATCGGCTATTTGGCAACCAGAAACCTACCCCATTATAATTAATAGTTAAATTGCCATGATTTTAATGTCAATAACAGCAGAGCATCAAAAAAACTCTACATAGAGCATTAAAAAACTCTACATAGAGCATTAAAAAACTCTACATAGTGCTTAAAGTAACTTTGTGATTCAGCAATGTGGTGTTCATAATATTTAATTCCAGGTAGAGTTAAAAACATACTACTATTTATCAACTCTGACAGGTGTAGGTTTAGGTAAGTATTTATGTATCACTTTTATGGTATAAAATAAGCAATGCAAATGGGGTTGATAAGCGTATTCTCCTTCACTTTTGCATGTTTTTTGATTGCGAATTAGCTGTGTACACAATCTTGAGCGGTCATAGGAATGTTTTAGAAAATTAAGTGGAGTTTCATGAACACCACATTTCTTGTGTAAATGTCAATACAAACAATCTATGTACACATTCTTTCTTATCTAGCTTGATAAATGAGGCTGATTGAGTGTGATGAACATTATGATCATAAGCACATTCCTAGCTCTAATGTCACTGCTTTCTGGACATGTAACCCATCTCAATAATTCATATCCAAACCAGCCTGATGCACCTATAGAAAATGCACAGATAACGATGCCACCAATAAAAAATTATCATATATTTATACCCACTGTATGATTAATTTTCACCATGATGGCACACTATTGTGATGTGTGGATATCCGTGTTATGTACAATATAGAAAGATTGTGTGTTTGCTGTGGAATAGATTCTTCTGTTCCCCAAAACCACAACAGCATAGACCTATATAGATGCTGCATTGGCCACTTTGTCCGCCATATCGATCCGTGCAAGACTTCCCTATAAACACATAGAAGTAAACCGGGGAGGTCTGTGGTTTTTCTGGATAAAAAGCACAATAATGTTTACATTTCTCAAACAATTTCAATGGTTTATGATCTACGTGGAATACAAAAACGTTCTGTCTCAAGTTACTTACAATCTCAACAGTTAACTCGGAAAATTATTCATTGTCATGAAGAATTGTGAAAACTCACACTTGTCAAGCATAGATTTGGCTTATTTTTCATGGTTAATAAATGCTGAGACAGCCCTAATGTAAAATAATTTAATGTCCATGAAATGTGCCTAAAGTTTGGTTTATTGTAGAAATGGAGTTTTCTGTCTTCAACCTCATCTTTTAGCTTTTCTTATGATCAGAATTCTGTTAACAAAGCTTGTTCATTTTTAAATATTGAAAAAAATCAAAATAGTGTGTGTTTAAGTACTAATAACTGACCATCATTGTACTAAAATGTAACAAAATCGGCAAGTACAAATCAAATAGTGAAACACTGGCAGTCAGTCTGCTTTTTATATTTTATTAACAATAAAAGGATAGATATACTCCAAAACAGACAGTTACAAAGATAATTGTAAGATCCGGAAATTTATGGATCTGGAAAAACATTTACAGTTACAGCGGTAAAAATATTTATGTGATGATAATAATAATAATAATAACAAGGAGAATACATTTGTAATAGCTAATAATAATAATAATAATAATAATAATAATAATAAAACAATGGGCCATGATTTGATGACATACTATTAATTCATTTAGCATATCAATACACCTACTGTTTGGAGATAAGTGGGGAAACTGAAGACAGATGGTTTATCTCCATATTTAATCCTGAAAGTCTGACCTGTCCTTTCAAAATCCTCTGGCTTGAACTGCTCACTGCATAGCATGGGGGACTCACTTACGGAAACACCTTCCCTTCTTACAGCTACTTCCCTCTGCCTCCTCAACTCTCTCTTTTGGAAAACGTCCGTGTCAGGAAAAGTTAGGGTTAGGGTTAGGGTTAGGGTTAGCTAACCCTAGCCAACTAACTTCAGTAAGATTCCAATATATCAGTTGCTCAGCTGAAATGAGGCGCTTGTCATAAAAGTTGGTTTGGAGAAAAGCGGCAGTATAGATGAAAATCTTGATTATGGGCAATTTAGTTTATAATATAAACTATAATATAAGCTGACACTTATTACTGTTGCCCGGACTAATGTGTCACCCAGAGCCTTTTCAATAGATTTTTTTGGCTACCCTGAATATTTTTTGTTTGACTGCCAATAATATTTTTTGAGCCTGGCGCACCCCAAGCCTGACCAGAAATAGTGGCTGACGATCATACTGTCCCGGCCTGTTGGCCAGGGCCACCATTGGGCAGAGTGTCTGGCCAGTACAGAAGCCAATGGACTTAACAACGTAGCTGAGTTTATGTGACTATTGATAAAGGAGTTTGGGAGTCTTGAGTACACGCCCAACCTGGATGATTTTTTTGATGAACAAACCTGCAAAGCAGTTCACCACCTACTACAAAGTGGTTTCATCTCCAGATCTCCAGAGGTTCACTAGGTGGTCTCCCCTGCCAAGCTCCAGCCAGAGGTCAACGTGGTGACCGTAGCTCCAGAGCTGTAACCTGACACCTACGAGGAGGTTTTCCCTACAGAGCTCCAGCCAGGAGGTCGATGTGGTGACCTCAAATCCAGAGCTCTAGCCTGAGACCCAAGAGGCGATCTCATCTGCAAGGCCCCTGCTAGAGATTGATGCGACGACCCCCCAAGACATGTTCCTGTCTGAGGCCAACAAGAAAGCCTCCCAAGCCATGCTTGTAAGATCTTTCCCCACCCCCCCTCCCGTACGCCACACTTCACCTTCTCCTGAGGACTAAGCAGACACACCTGTTCCCAATCACACTCATACTATCATACCACACTATATAAGAGACTGTTCAGTCACTATGTTTTTGCAAAGTAATATGCTCAATTGCCATAGCCTGTTATTTAAGCCTTGCGATCATGTTATTCTTGTTATGATTCTGTTTTTGTCCTTGACCTTGATTTCTGCCTTACTTGCTCTAGCCTGTTTACCTGTTTGCCTGACTGCGGCCTTTCTGTGTTGTTGTTTTTGCCTTACCCTCAAGATTATATGCTCTCCAATAAAGCTCTTAACTGTGATTGCATCTGTCCATAACTCTCATTATATGACAGTGTTGCTGAATGAACCCTGAGAGGAAATGAGTAACATCTCAATGCTGGCCCGCACTCACCACTTTCGCTAGACCACATACTGGCATAAAAAGAACAAACTGGCGAAAAACTTATCTAATTCTGAGACTAAGATGGGTCATGTTTGACCCATAATTACTGCATGTACATGGGTTGCATTTGAGCCATGTTTAACTTGGATTCCAAATCCTGTTAAGTTAAAATGTGCCTATGTACTGCTTAACCACATTTAGCCCAGAATGCACTTAATGTGGTCATAACTGGCCCATTTCAACCATATTAGCCTGGAATCATCCACTGTCTAGGGAAACCATTTGATATTATTTGCTTACAGCTAAGAAAAGATTAGCAGTATTTTCTTCACTGGGTTGAAAAGAATCATGGCCAGTTTTCTTGTAATGTGTTTTTGGAAGGGATTTTCATAGTGAATTAATGAAAACTATGGTTGACATTAGAAAAATCATACTTAATAATTAGCAGTTCCTCCATTATTGTCAGAAAGAAGATGGAAGGAAAAAGAAGGAATGTATGAAAGGGAATTTAACAGCAGTGGCACTAATATCCCATTTTTATAAAATAAATCACAAACAAATGCTTATTTGGCATCTGACTCTACATCTCTCTCGCATGCCTACATCTCCAAGGACACTAGCGTGTGGAATAGCTGGTGAGCATTCAGTAGTGAAATCCCATGGCAGAGTCCAAAGCCAACTCTACCTATTGTGAACATTCCTAAAATTAGAAAAGGAAGAAAAGGAAGCTGGGGTTAGAGGACATCCATGATACAGAGAGGGAGAAAGACCTTCCTCAAGGGCCTAACAGTGGCAGCCTGCCTTCTGATCAGCAACCCAGAGCCTTAATCACTAAGCTTAATCACTAAGCTTCTTTCTCATTTTTGCATTAACGTTTCATGACAGGTCATTCAGCCAGTTAGTCATGTATGTAGCAGTTACAGATTAACTCCATCTCGTACAGCTATGTACAAAAATATGGACATTGGACGTTTTTAGTTGTTTACCCTACATCTACATAGGATGGAAGAAAATATATCTACTTCTATATAAAGACCCTAGTTATTTAATTTTATCTTTAGTAATGAATAATATTGTTACATCTCTCTCTCTCTCTCTCTCTCTCTCTCTCTCTCCCTCTGTGGTTTTGTATACTGTACCTTATTTTAATGTTTTACTGTACCTTAATTTTGTGAATACAGTGTAGGCCAGCCATCTAGAAGTGTAGTTGCCACTATCAGATTAATTAGTAAATCTATAAAGTTGCATTTTGTTCTATTAGAAAAACTTTCAAATGGATTTGCCTTTTACCCTCATTAGAGTTATGCAATTCTATCAACAACAGATGTGTTTTAACCTCAATTACAACTATGATTTAAAAAGATCACCCAAAAGCACATTGTCTTTGGGCATTTCTATGTATAAATGAGAATCTCAAGCAGAACGCATTGCAGATGAAGTCTTTTAGCCTTTTTGACTCAATCACTTTAATCTCAGCCCATTGTAAAATAAGATGTGATTGTTAATGGTTATTTGTACAAGAGCACTATTGTATGTTCTTAACGTCTGCTTTACTTTCTTTTTGCTACTGACTTTAATGTACATTTATTGATCTGATACTTTATTCCAAAGGAAAAGATTGAGATGATCCAATATAATCACAGAGCTGAACAGTTGGGGATTCAGGGTATTTCTCAAGGCCTAATCAGTATGTTAAGCAGTTATATAATTTAAACTCACAACCTTCCAGGCAGGATTGCATAGCAGGTGCACTACTCATTTAATTCTTTAAAAAAATCTCAATGAAGATTCACTGGGCATCACCTTATGCACACTGAAGGTATGTGTAAACCACGTGTACAGAAAAATAGTTGTGTGAGCAGGAGGTTTTTCTTTCATTCAGGCATGAGTGAGCTGCTAACTATGACCAAGGCCACGTTATCCCAATGGGCATCAAGGGCTGCAGCCCAGGGCCCTGTGCACTAGGGGCCCCCCCGAGAGGATTCTCTTTTTCATTTTACAATTACACATATTGGTCCAGGCAATTATCCGTTCATAGAACAGCATGGACACACACACAAGTCACAAGTCATGATGGACAGTACATACAGGATAACAAAAAACAAAAATTAAGAAACTAAGCAAAATGTATAAGCTTATAACTTTCTTAAAAAAAATATAGAACAACTCCTAGATGTTTATAGTACCGACACAATAAACAACAATGAGGCTAATTTTACTACATCAACTACAATATCGGCCGTGGCTGCGGGGCTTACTGGATCTATCGAGACAACCTTGCCACTTTAGGTAGGCCGAATATAATAATAATAATAATAATAATAATAATAATAATCCTTTAGATTTATATAACGCTTTTCTAGGCACTCAAAGTGCTTTACATTGTATAGGCCTTATCTTCTCAACCAACACCATTGTGTATCATCCACCTGGATGATGATATGCCTCCTCCTTCGGGCCAACACTTCTGAATCAGGGGGTTCAAAATTGTGGCTTATAAAAAGTAGACTGAGGACATCAATGGGTTGACTGTTTGCGAGTGCTGTCAAATGAGTATGGCATTCTGCGTCAACTTGACTAACTATTTAACCGAGGTATTGTTTTTGAAGAAAAGCAGGAAGAAGCCCTTTTAGTGCTGAGTGAGGTTTAATTAATTTTATTTGCTGGGCTGTTTCTGATTTGTAAAATTACTACTCAATACCATTGTTTAATTTATGTGGATTATTTTTAGCCTATATGGGTTGATGATATGCTCTCTGTATTTCTCTTCATTTTTATTTGATCAACAAATTCAATGCAAGTGTTCACGATGCGCTAATTTTTTGAGCATTTTGGCATATTTGTTGTATGCAGAGTACGACGTGCCTTTAGTCTTTACGGTTCATTGATTGCACATTTGATTTACATCAAGGAAGGGGCTTATAACATTAGAGGCTGCCTTTATGCCATTAACCCGTTTAATCCCAAATTTTTCCCAGACACAAAACAATCAAAATCATGTGTCATTAGTATCTCTTTGAAACAATCAATCATAATTTTTTGAAAATTATTATTTAATTATTTCATTATTATTTTATTATTTCAATATCTGCTGGAGATGCATTGAGAGATCATTCAATAACGTTTTTGTAGCCTTAGAAATGAAACATTTTTTTTACGGTCACTATTGTGACTGGTGGGATTAAACGGGTTAACGCTATTAACATCACACATCCTATGTCCATGATGCTGATAATCAACTTCATAAATTTTCTTTGTTTCTGTTTTCTGTATATTGTTCATTTGTTTGTACAATAAACCTATTTGTTATTTCTATCTCTAAATATACAGTGGTTCTTTTGTAAGGAAGTATGCTGCATAAAAGTGCATGCCTGTATTTATATGGTTATTAGAAATTGTTTCCTAAGCTAAAGTTGTAGTATGTTAGGCCTAGGCTTGCACATCGATATAAACCTCTGAGCTAACAAAAATAATTGTTTATTATAGGTTATATAAAAGTCTCTGACATATGAATGTCTTTTTATAATGAAAGTTTAGCATGAAACTGTTTTAATTAAATATAATCGGAACACTGAAGTATTATACTTCCAGCACTGACTAGAAGATTAACTTTTGGAGTCAGATAATTAATTAAATGAAGTCAGATATATAAACCATAAATTAAATCACGCATTCAACCTTTGGCTGCACCTATTTCCATCTTTGGTTATAGGAGAGCAGTGGGCTAAGTGATTAACCCTTAATATTTTAGCCCTACTCCGCAGCCCAGGTTTGATTCCTGGGCAGGGAACCAACCCGGCCACTGGGTTGCACTTAGTGCCAGTCCCAAGCCTGGATGAAATGAGAGGGTTTTGTCATGAAGGGCATCTGGCGTAAAACCTTTGCCAAATCAAATTTGCAGACCAATATGCAGACAACCGGGAGCAGCCGAAAGAACAATAACAACTGCCATTATGTTCTGTCAGCTTATAGATCAGTTTATATTAGAAAGCAGCCTATCATTCCATAGGGCATTTATTTCTAAACATGTTAATAGACAACATTACTATCTAATAGTTAATGTGCCAGAAAAGATGGCCTATTAGCTTGTAAATTGTTTGTTCTAAAGCGTTTTAAATCTTGTTTTTTTGTTTCCCCGTTTTTGATAGAATTAAAACTGGAAAAGTTGTATATAATAATAATAATAATAATTATCAATTTGTATAGCGCTTTTTTACAATGGTACATTGTCTCAAAGCAGCTTTACAGAAATATCATTTTTACATTTACAAGCGACTTACTAATGAGATCACATTCACACACCAATGGTAGCAGAGCTGCCAGCTTGCCATTGGGGGCAACTTAGGGTTCAGTGTCTTGCCCAAGGACACTTCGGCATGTGGAGTCACCCGGGCCGGGATTCGAACCGCCAACCCCACGGTTAGTGGATTAGTGGACAACCCACTCTACCAACTGAGCCACAGCCGCCCCAATATAAAACATGACATAATCATGGCAATGATCATGTTGCAAATGAATGTCAGCTAAGTTCCATGTTCCTCCTGATAGTATTATGCACTGCATACCTGATCGAAATATTTTGAGCTATTAGATAATCTTTAACATTTCTCTGCATCCTCCGTGAATGCTCCTCTGGTTTTGATTTTTGGCTTCCTGATGCCGCCTTTGTTCTTTATTCTTTTTGCCAGTGTTATCAGTCTATTCTACCTGTCTACACTATGCTTCCAGCAAATCAAAGCAACGAATTCGATCATCTTTGCTACCCTAAACTACAAGACTTGTTACTGAACAATTCCAGGCAAATCGGGCTGTACTTGAACTTTCAGTGATAGAGGCAGATTCAATCCCATAAATTGCTGCAAATATATCTAGTAATTTAGTAGACCTGTGACATAATTGTGACATAATTTTGAGTTTGTGAGGGCCAGCTGTAGAAGGGCACTTTCATGAATGCAAAATAGCTAGTTTTCTGTAATCATATTAACATTTGGGGGAGTTCTCTCAACACCTCTCACTGCCACACATTGAGGCATTTACGGGAAAAAATGTTTAAGGGGTAAAAATGGAAGTAATAAAAATGATTTATATGAATACTGTAACTACCAAACTTTAAAAAACAAAACAAAATGGCAAATTAGTGTCTTGTTTTGTTAACACAATTTACAATGAATATGTAAAGTACTCCTCAATCATCCAACCACAACAGAGACGAGCCATCCCGTGCACACAGTTCAGCTTCTCAACTCAGTTCTGAGACTGCTCCAACGTTGATGCTTAGTGAGAGTATGTGTACGCTCCCCAGGAAATATGTCTTAGATAAACCACTCCTTCTTGTTTTCATCAATGGTCTCTGTGAAATTGGGCTCAGAGGTGATGATGGCTGTGTCAGCTGATTCGGAGCTTTTGACTTCTTTGGACTCGTTGGTATGGTACGTTCCCTTGTGTCGGAACATGTAGCGTATCAGGAACAACAGAATGCACAGGATGGTGAAGATGACCACTGCAATGATGCCTAGATTAAGAACAGAGAATATGGAAATGTCGATTTAGTAATTAACAGGTAAAACAGACACAAAACACAGATCATCCATTTATTCTGAAAAGGAGAAGTTGTGTACACAAAAATGCTAAAAAATCTCAGTACTTCATACCTCCGATTACTGCTGAATTCCTGTTCACCCCGTCTGGTATGACTATCTCTTCATTGAACAGGTCAGAACCTACAGGAACCATTAGGTACAGTGCCTTTTGTAAGCATTCACCCCTTAAATTGTTTGTCACATTTTATAAAGTTATATCCTGGAACTGAAATGGACTTAATAGTCATGAATTTACACAAAATAGCCCGTAATATTGAAGACCCTAAATTAATTGGTTTAATCAGTTGCCTTCAGAAGTCAAATAATTAGATGAATGTTGTTGGCCTGTGTGCAATAAAAGGTCACATGATCTCAGTATAATTAGAACTCTGCATGGAAGACCCCAGAGTTTGTTAAAGAACATACCAAACAAAGACCAATGAGCTATAAAAAAGGACAAAGTTCTGGAATAGTATCAATCAGAGCTTGGTTATATAAAAAGTCCATGAAGTGTATCCAGGGGTCCATGATTTTTAGTTAATTTTTTTTACTGGGGGGGAGCACTGTTCATGATTAACATCTCATACAGTTTATATCACTCTGACTGTCACTCATGAATAATAGCAGAGAGTCATTGATCAGGGAGTGTTAACATCCATAGCTTTGATTATAGGTTTCATACATTAGGGAAGAACTAAATACAGAAATCAGTAATATGCATTAGAGAAGGAGTTAAGAATAATTACAAATTACATATCAGGCATCATAAACAAATCATTACAATAAAAGTACTAAATCTCTGTGACGCTCACTTTAAGAACATGACATAAGCAGCATGTATACATAGCACATACAGTACATATACACAAAATAATAACACAAATAGCTGCTCTCTGTTCTTATTATTTGCAGGTAATAATTCTATAACTCCAATTCCAAAAACGTTGGGATGCTATGTAAAATGTAAATAAAAACAGAATGCAATAATTTGCAAATTTCATAAACCCATGTGTTATTCACAAAAGAACATAGAAAACACATCAAATGTTTAAACTGAGAAAACATTGGGAAACATGGCCCCGTCCCAACATTTTTGGAGCGGGGCCATGTTTCCCAATGTTTTCTCAGTTTAAACATTTCTCAGTTTAAACAAAATGCTGGAAAGTAAGTGTTACTAAAAGGAAAGCACTGGAGGTTAATTGGCAACAGCTCAGTAACATTATTGGGTATAAAAGAATATCTTAGAGATGCAGAGTCTTTCAGAAGAAAAGATGGGATGTAATCTGGATGGAAGAATATTTTGCTGTAGTTCACCGCTTTGTCTCAGTCCATTTTAAATGAGCTTTGGCCCAGAGAAGACGGTGGCGTTTCTGGATCATGTTCACATGTGTCTTTGTCTTTGCATGGTAGAGCTTTAATGCCGGATTTGTGGATGACACGGCAAACAGTGTTCATGGGCAATGAGTTCTGGAGGTGTTTGTGAGCCCAGGCAGTGATTTCCATTACAGAATCATGCCTATTTTAAATCCAGTGCTGCCTGAGGGCCCAAAGATCACGGGCATGCAATGTTGATTCTCACCCTTGTGCACAGAGATTTCTCCAGATTCTCTTAACCTTTTGATGATATGTACTGTAGATGCGTGACCCTGAAAAGGAGTAAGTAGTCGAAGATGGATGTATGGATGTACTGTAGATGATGAGATATTCATAGTCTTCACAATTTTACATTGAGGAACATAATTCTGGAATTGTTCCTCAAATTATAGATGCAGTTTTTTTGCATATTGGTGAACCTCTGCCCATTTTTACTTCTGAACAATTCTGCCTCTCTAAGATTTATACCCAATCACGTTTCTGGCCTGTTGCAAATTAACTTCTAGCTAATTCTTTTTAGTAACACACTTTTACAGCCTTTTCTTGCCCCATCTCAAATTTGTTGACATGTGTTTTGCCCATCAAATTCAAAATGGTACATTTACTGAGTTGACTATTGTGAATAATATATGGGTTTATGAAAGTTTGCAAATAATTGCATTTTGTTTTTATTTACATTTTACACAGCATCCCAACTTTTTGGAATTGGGGTTGTACCTCAGCCATCACATTCTTTACCTCCATCCAAGTGCCAGGGGTCAGTGGAGGCTGACATTGGTGAGATGGTGAGAGGTGATGAGCCACAGTTGGACTCTGACAGTTTGCCTTGGTGTGACACTGGCAGAGAGAGCTGTGAGCGAAGAGCTGCTTTCAGAGGAGAGATGCTGTTAAACTGCACTCGAGATAGGCAGCCTACAAAGCCAGGAGTGTTATACTTTTCTATCAGCACTGGGTCAATGCGACCAGTTTCTGCACAAAGAGAGGAGAGAAATCGTAAGTGCAGTGCTTATTGTACAACCCAAGCAGAGGTGGAAAGTATATTAATAACTGTATGTTTATACTTAATCAGCATTTTAGCACAGCTGTACTTCACCTGAGTATAAGTGAAAAATTCCTAAAGTTCCTTAATTACATTTAGACTTTTTACTCATTGCATTTTTATTTGTACCTTTAAAGAAATACACACACACACTGGCCTGGTCACTTTAATGGGAACACCTGCTCATTTATGCAATTAGCCAGCCAGCCAACATGGCAGCAGTGTGCCCACTGTAGCCTCAGATTCTTGTTCTTGGCTGTTAGGTCATGGTGTTCTGCTGTTGTGGCTTATCTGCCTCAAAGTCTAGTGGATTATGCATCTTTCATGCATTAAAATCTCATTTACAGACTGAGCTGGGGGAAACCTGGACACTGGCCACAACTATATCATGAATCTGGAGTCTCTAAATCTAATTTGCCAATGATATAAGAAAGTCACAATGCCAACAGCAACAAGAGCATCAACACTTGTAGCTCTGACAGCAGTTCTAGCTGGCAGGCTATTCACAGGTTTATACTAATGCTCTTGTTCTAATACATTGTTGTAGTAATAACACAAAATGTATAATGGTCACTATGGTGAAGTATTCTTTTAGGAGGCATTTAACCTTTATGGAAGAGTCTCCAGTGTCTGTGCTTTGTAAAAGTTAGTACTTTTTGTCATGATCCTCAAGGCCTGATTTGAAAAGGTCACTGATTTAATGGATGCAGTTATGGAGGCAAATGCATTCAAGATATTATAGAATATTTACAGTAAATCAGATTTTAAAAGTCAGACTGGTGCTTTTTGTTTTTTGAATAACTTAGTATATTAACATATACTCTTTGGAATTCAAAAAAAAAAAAAAAACAACTAGTGGACACACTAATTGTGTTAGGTTTTTTATGTGTTTTTGTTATGCAAGTTATGCAACATTTTGCACATAACGTCATGGGATTATTAGAGCTTACATGAATGGTTTTTTCCAGAGCCTAAGGTCATCATGTGTAAATAACTGAAACACCATCATCAATATGCCATGACTGTGAAGGTCAATAAACCAGTAATCCTTCAGAAATGTAAACTCAGGTGTCTGAGGATGACAGGATACAGTCCCTGATGAATTAGGAGTTATTTCTATTTGTCACACTGAATATAGTTTAAAGGAAGTTCTGTCCTTGGTTCTTTGGACTTAAAGCACATAGCTGCAGATTCTTTTTGAGAAAAGTACCCCACAATGCAGTTATAAAAACTGAATGAATGTCTCAAATAAAGCTGTACAATTTCTAGATCCAAAGTCAGAACCAGTTTCCTACTAGCTGCTCCTACCTTACAATACAATGGGGTCTTCTTGACTACAATACAATGCGGTCTTCTGCTGTTGCAGCCCATATGTCTCAAAGTTCAATGAGTAATGCATTCTGAGATCCTTTTCTGCTCAGCACGGTTGATATATAAGTGATATCACATTTTTCAGGCAGACTGGATTAATCTGACTGAGTTACTCCTCTGTGCATAGCTTTATTTTCTCTACTGCTTTCAACCAATATGAACAGACAATTTTAGACTTATTGATGAACACTTGGACTTAGACTGTAGATGAATCATGTTGATTAGGTTAACTGGATCAAATTTATTGAATTCATTTGTGATAACTGGTGAGATATAAACAGTTTTAGGTATTGGGTTCAGAGTCAGACTGGACTACACCAGCCATACTTGTACAGGAGTATAGGTTAATTGGGCCGTTTAGTATAGATAGGGAAAACGCTTACCATAGACCTTTCCTAGGAAGAGAGTTTTGACCAGGTTGAACTGAGTGTCAGATGCTTTAGGCAGGGAATAGCTGACTGAAGGGTAGTGATCCAACTAGAGGAAGAAATGAGAAAAATACATAATAGTTTTTGTGGTAATACTATACTATAAGGTCCATAAATAAGGATTAAAACACTTTGAGAAAGGAAAATAATAGGGAATATAGGACAATAATCAACAACAGAGTAGTGTGAACCAAGAAGTTGATTATTTTTGTACAACCGCATGTTGCAAAGTTTCCTCTCATAACATAGCAATTTGCCAACACCTAGAACTTTTGATTTATTAAGAAGTGACACTTTTTATCCATTTGTAGTTACATGTAATGCTGTAGAAAGTCTGCAAAACAGGTTAGTTCCTGTTATCACTTACACTATAGCAGCTATAAACAGTCATTCCTTCACCAGCCTCACTTTCTTCTTTCTATTGAAGTTACTATGGCCAAAAAACCATAAGCACCAAGTGACTCTGGAGACTTCTTCCATAAATAACTGTTGAACAATGTTCTTTTTTTACAGAAAACCATATCAAAGGTGATAATTTGTTTTAAATAAAAATGTGTTTTTTAAATGGCATAAGATAATATTACCACAGTGCTCTTGTATTATCAAATCGAATTGGTCAAAATATGCTGATTAATAAAACAACAGCGGTGATAGTTTGATAAACTCTGATAGTTTATTGTACAGTGTTCAAACATCACCTTTAAAGTCATTATCATATGCCACAATTTTGCTTTTAATCTTGTTAATAATTTTTTTTTGTGGACCTTATAATAAAGTGTTGCCACTGTAGACACCTGTAAGTGAGGATTGCAGTTTTTGCTTGTATAGAAATTTATTTATTTATTCTTATTTACCTTTAGTTAACCAGGAAAAAGACTCACTGAGAGTTAAAAAGCTCTCTTAAAGGAGTGTCCTGCCCAAGATAGGCACAGCCGTGTTTGCATATACAATTACACAACACAGTTGAAACATACAATACTAAATCCAACATAAAACATACAACCAGTTAAAAACATTTACACACCATTAATTCACTCTCTAGGTTATGTAGTAAAATTTAAAAAGGACTATAAGACACTAAGTTTTGTAGCTTCATCTCTCTGGAGATGATTCCAATCCGAAGTAGCGGCATATTTGAAGGAAGTTTTACCAAAACTTGTCAGTTCTGACAAGCGGCACACAAAGATTGTAATTTGATTGAGAATGTAATGAGTAACTGCCACGCAATTTCCATTGAATAAAACAACAAAGTTAAGATGGCAAATAACCCAATACAGCTTTATATTTCAATAAATACCAATGCATTTTTCTTTGAAGGTCAAGCAACTCAACGAAGGTCAAGCAACTGTTTTGTATAGGTCACAATGGTGTGTTGAAAATTTACAATCAGTTATAAATATCAGAACACCATGATACAAAGCATTCAAAGAGGAGAGTGTTGTCTCAAAATGTTCTCTGACATAAATTGCTACCCTCCCACCCCTTTTTATTCTGCTCTAAAAACCTTATAACCAGTAATACTAATGTCTTTGTCTGAGATAGATTTATTAAGCCAAGATTCAGATATGACTATAAGATCCGCGTTTGTATTTTTTAGCCCAAACATACACCATATCCAATTTAGGCAACAGACTACGAATATTTACAGTGGTGTGAAAAAGTGTTTGCCCCCTTCCTAATTTCCTGTTCCTTTGCATGTTTGTCACACTTAAGTGTTTCGGAACATCAAACCAATTTAAACAATAGTCAAGGACAACACAAGCAAACACAAAATGCAATTTGTAAATGAAGGTGTTTATTATTTAAGGT